>MU847448.1:0-148196 GCA_032690845.1 Eleusine coracana subsp. coracana | reverse complement strand
AAAACGGACAACCGAGCGAAAAGTTATGGCTGTTTTACCGAAGGGGTGTCGGAATCGGTTTTGAAGAACCCGGTGGTTTCAGTGAAATCCGAGTCGGCTTGGGGTCGGGTAGGGAGTTTTTTTGGCGAGGTGGATGCAGCGGAAAGTGGAATTTATGAAAATTGGTCCGAGGTGGTGAGGGTAGGTTTAGGGTGGGATTAGGGTGGGCGTGTTGATCAATCAACCCTAGCACACAAAGCCGACAAAACCGAGGATGGTGAGGGGGATGGCGGCTAGGGTTGCAAGGGAAACACTACTGACGACAAAAACACAAACTAAACCAGCGACTAAACAAGAACTAGGGCACAAACTCAACACTACGGACTCTGAAATTGAAATATGCAAAGGCTAAACACGTGGTTATGGGCGGGGAAAATTTTTTTTTGGTATTTTCAGTGGACGATAGGAAGAACACGAAAACAAAACTAAAGGGTAGTATGAACCTGACGGTGCACCTGAAGCTCTGATTACCACTTGATGTGGACAAGGGTTCCCGATCTTCCGAAAGGTTCTTGGTAAGTTGATTTGGTCGGAGGCGACACACAAATCGATCCGGCTTCAGAACAGCACGTTCTAAACCCTGCAATCGCAGCACGACGTCTCCTCTGGTTATCAACCGTCCAAAAGACGATTGACCTCGCCGAGAAGGCTAATCCCTGCCTGCGAATCAAGAACACAAGCAAGAACAACGAATAATGCAACACAATTGCAGATGTATGATTAAACTCTCGAAGTTGGGGTCTCACAAACCGATGAACGGCGAAACTGTTTATGAACAGAATTGATCTAAGCAAAACCCGAACCCTAATGGTGCGGCGGTGTCTGTATATAAAGACCCTAGGGTCGTGCAAGACCCTCTGGACGCGCCCCGAATTGGGCTCAACTAGATACAAGGCCCAAAGACAAAAAATAAGCAACGCAGCACCGACACAGATTCTGGACTCTCTCTTGTTTTGACGATTCCCGATGACTCCGGATGAATTTTGACATGAGGCCGGCGGCATTGGAAAGGTCTTCTCCTTATCTTTCCGTGCATATGTAGAACGTCCAAATCCGAGTCCGTATGCGTCCTGGGCGACCGTTTTAGTACAGACTGGTCCTGGGCCCCGAAACAGACTCGAAGTCGGTTTTGATTGGGCCTCCACTTTGGCTTCCAAGCCCTTGCTGGCCCTCCACGTTTCCAAATCCTTCTCCCATCATCTCCTGGTCCTCTCCATGGTTTCTAATCATAAAATAATCATTAGGTAGCAAACCATTCTCAAAAGTAACATATAGCGAAGAACGTAGGAACGAGCTCACCTCTAAATTTAGTTGTCGTGTACGAGCTCTAGTCATTGGACCTTGCAAGTCCAGATTTGGAGGAGTGTTGTGTGTATCCATAGGAGTGATGTCCTCATCATCTTCTCATCGACGTCACAGTATGGCCGATTGGTTTGGCTCGCCTTGTCTGTACTTCATTCATTCTAGCCGGTGATACGGTGGCCACCGAGTATAACGACATGGGACGAGTGATTATGCGATGATGGGATGTCTCACGGTTGCTCCATTCCTTGTCCATCATCGACTGTCCTCGTCGGTGATACGGTGGCAATCGAGCGTGGTGACATTGAATGGGCATCCCGTAAGGCCTCTTCTCATCGACGTCACAGTATGGCCGATTGGTTCGGCTCGCCTTGTCTGTACTCCATTCGTTCCAGCCGGTGATACGGTGGCCACCGAGTATAACGACATGGGACGAGTAATTATGCGATGATGGGATGTCTCACGGTTGCTCCATTCCTTTTGCATCCTCGGAGGTCCACGCCGGTGATACGGTGGAAATCGAGCATGATGACATTGAATGGGCATCCCGTAAGGCCTCTTCTCATCGACGACACGGTATGGCCGATTGGTTCGACTCGCCTTGTCTGTACTTCATTGGTTCTAGCCGGTGATACGGTGGCAATCGAGCATGATGACATTGAATGGGTATCCCGTGAGGCCTCTTTTCATCGATGTCACAGTATGGCCGGATTGGTTCTTCTTGCCTTGTCTATACTTCATTGGTTCTAGCCGGTGATACCGTGGCCACCGAGTATAACGACATGGGACGAGTAATTATGCGATGATGAGATGTCTCACGGTTGCCCCATTCCTTGTCCATCCTCGACGGTCCTCGCCGGTGAGACGATGGCAATAGAGCACGATGACATTGAATGGTCATCCCGTAAGGCCTCTTCGCATCGATGGCACATTATGGCTTGATAGGTTTGACTCGCCTTGTCTGTACTTCGTTGGTTCTAGCCGGTGATACGGTGGCAATCGAGCATGATGACATTGAATGGGCATCCCGTACGGCCTCTTTTCATCGACGTCACAGTATAGCTCGATTGGATTGACTCGCCTTACCTGTACTTTGTTGGTTCTAGCCAGTGATACGGTGGCCACCGAGTATAAGGACATGGGACGAGTAATTATGCGATGATGGGATGTCTCATGGTTGTTCCATTCCTTGTCCATCCTCGACGGTCTTCGCTGGTGATATGGTGGCAATCGAGCATGATGACATTGAATGGTCTTCCCGTAAGACCTCTTCTCACCAACGTCATAGTGTGACCCGATTGGTTTGGCTCACCTTGTCTGTACTTCGTTGGTTCCAGCCGGTGATATGGTGGCCACCGAGTATAACGACATGGGACGAGTAGTTATGCGATGATGGGATGTCTCACGGTTGCTCCATTCCTTGTCCATCATCGACGGTCCTCGCCGGTGATACGGTGGCAATCGAGCATGATGACATTGAATGGGCATCCCGTATGGCCTCTTCTCATCGACGTCACAGTATGGCCAATTGGTTTGGCTCGCCTTGTCTGTACTTCATTCGTTCTAGCCAGTGATACGGTGGCCATCGAGTATAACGACATGGGACGAGTAATTATGCGATGATGAGATGTCTCACGGTTGCCCCATTCCTTGTCCATCCTCGACGGTCCTCGCCGGTGAGACGATGGCAATAGAGCACGATGACATTGAATTGTCATCCCGTAAGGCCTCTTCGCATCGATGTCACATTATGGCTTGATAGGTTTGACTCGCCTTGTCTGTACTTAATTGGTTCTAGCCGGTGATACGGTGGCAATCGAGCTTGATGACATTGAATGGGTATCCCGTGAGGCCTCTTTTCATCGATGTCACAGTATGGCCGGATTGGTTCTTCTTGCCTTGTCTATACTTCATTGGTTCTAGCCGGTGATACCGTGGCCACCGAGTATAACGACATGGGACGAGTAATTATGCGATGATGAGATGTCTCACGGTTGCCCCATTCCTTGTCCATCCTCGACGGTCCTCGCCGGTGAGACGATGGCAATAGAGCACGATGACATTGAATTGTCATCCCGTAAGGCCTCTTCGCATCGATGTCACATTATGGCTTGATAGGTTTGACTCGCCTTGTCTGTACTTCGTTGGTTCTAGCCGGTGATACGGTGGCAATCGAGCATGATGACATTGAATGGGCATCCTGTACGGCCTCTTTTCATCGACGTCACAGTATAGCTCGATTGGATTGACTCGCCTTACCTGTACTTTGTTGGTTCTAGCCAGTGATACGGTGGCCACCGAGTATAACGACATGGGACGAGTAATTATGCGATGATAGGATGTCTCATGGTTGTTCCATTCCTTGTCCATCCTCGACGGTCTTCGCTGGTGATATGGTGGCAATCGAGCATGATGACATTGAATGGTCTTCCCGTAAGACCTCTTCTCACCAACGTCATAGTGTGACCCGATTGGTTTGGCTCACCTTGTCTGTACTTCGTTGGTTCCAGCCGGTGATATGGTGGCCACCGAGTATAACGACATGGGACGAGTAATTATGCGATGATGGGATGTCTCACGGTTGCTCCATTCCTTGTCCATCATCGACGGTCCTCGCCGGTGATACGGTGGCAATCGAGCATGATGACATTGAATGGGCATCCCGTATGGCCTCTTCTCATCGACGTCACAGTATGGCCAATTGGTTCGGCTCGCCTTGTCTGTACTTCATTCGTTCTAGCCAGTGATACGGTGGCCACCGAGTATAACGACATGGGACGAGTAATTATGCGAGGATGTGATGTCTCACAGTTGCTCCATTCCTTGTCCATCCTCGACGGTCCTCGCCGGTGATACGGTGGCAATCGAGCATGATGACATTAAATGGGCATCCCGTGAGGCCTCTTTTCATCGATGTGACAATATGGCCGGATTGGTTCTACTTGCCTTGTCTGTACTTCATTCGTTCTAGCCGGTGATACCGTGGCCACCGAGTATAACGACATGGGACGAGTAATTATGCGATGATGGGATGTCTCACGGTTGCTCCATTCCTTGTCCATCATCGACGGTCCTCGCCGGTTATACGGTGGCAATCGAGCATGATTACATTGAATGGGCATCCCGTAAGGCCTCTTCTCATCGACGTCACAGTATGGCCGATTGGTTTGGCTCGCCTTGTCTGTACTTCATTCATTCTAGCCGGTGATACGGTGGCCACCGAGTATAACGACATGGGACGAGTGATTATGCGATGATGGGATGTCTCACGGTTGCTCCATTCCTTGTCCATCATCGACTGTCCTCGTCGGTGATACGGTGGCAATCGAGCGTGGTGACATTGAATGGGCATCCCGTAAGGCCTCTTCTCATCGACGTCACAGTATGGCCGATTGGTTCGGCTCGCCTTGTCTGTACTCCATTCGTTCTAGCCGGTGATACGGTGGCCACCGAGTATAACGACATGGGACGAGTAATTATGCGATGATGGGATGTCTCACGGTTGCTCCATTCCTTTTGCATCCTCGGAGGTCCACGCCGGTGATACGGTGGAAATCGAGCATGATGACATTGAATGGGCATCCCGTAAGGCCTCTTCTCATCGACGACACGGTATGGCCGATTGGTTCGACTCGCCTTATCTGTACTTCATTGGTTCTAGCCGGTGATACGGTGGCAATCGAGCATGATGACATTGAATGGGTATCCCGTGAGGCCTCTTTTCATCGATGTCACAGTATGGCCGGATTGGTTCTTCTTGCCTTGTCTATACTTCATTGGTTCTAGCCGGTGATACCGTGGCCACCGAGTATAACGACATGGGACGAGTAATTATGCGATGATGAGATGTCTCACGGTTGCCCCATTCCTTGTCCATCCTCGACGGTCCTCGCCGGTGAGACGATGGCAATAGAGCACGATGACATTGAATGGTCATCCCGTAAGGCCTCTTCGCATCGATGGCACATTATGGCTTGATAGGTTTGACTCGCCTTGTCTGTACTTCGTTGGTTCTAGCCGGTGATACGGTGGCAATCGAGCATGATGACATTGAATGGGCATCCCGTACGGCCTCTTTTCATCGACGTCACAGTATAGCTTGATTGGATTGACTCGCCTTACCTGTACTTTGTTGGTTCTAGCCAGTGATACGGTGGCCACCGAGTATAAGGACATGGGACGAGTAATTATGCGATGATGGGATGTCTCATGGTTGTTCCATTCCTTGTCCATCCTCGACGGTCTTCGCTGGTGATATGGTGGCAATCGAGCATGATGACATTGAATGGTCTTCCCGTAAGACCTCTTCTCACCAACGTCATAGTGTGACCCGATTGGTTTGGCTCACCTTGTCTGTACTTCGTTGGTTCCAGCCGGTGATATGGTGGCCACCGAGTATAACGACATGGGACGAGTAATTATGCGATGATGGGATGTCTCACGGTTGCTCCATTCCTTGTCCATCATCGACGGTCCTCGCCGGTGATACGGTGGCAATCGAGCATGATGACATTGAATGGGCATCCCGTATGGCCTCTTCTCATCGACGTCACAGTATGGCCAATTGGTTTGGCTCGCCTTGTCTGTACTTCATTCGTTCTAGCCAGTGATACGGTGGCCATCGAGTATAACGACATGGGACGAGTAATTATGCGAGGATGTGATGTCTCACAGTTGCTCCATTCCTTGTCCATCCTCGACTGTCCTCGCCGGTGATACGGTGGCAATCGAGCATGATGACATTAAATGGGCATCCCGTGAGGCCTCTTTTCATCGATGTGACAATATGGCCGGATTGGTTCTACTTGCCTTGTCTGTACTCCATTCGTTCTAGCCGGTGATACGGTGGCCACCGAGTATAACGACATGGGACGAGTAATTATGCGATGATGGGATGTCTCACGGTTGCTCCATTCCTTCTGCATCCTCGGAGGTCCACGCCGGTGATACGGTGGAAATCGAGCATGATGACATTGAATGGGCATCCCGTAAGGCCTCTTCTCATCGACGACACGGTATGGCCGATTGGTTCGACTCGCCTTGTCTGTACTTCATTGGTTCTAGCCGGTGATACGGTGGCAATCGAGCATGATGACATTGAATGGGTATCCCGTGAGGCCTCTTTTCATCGATGTCACAGTATGGCCGGATTGGTTCTTCTTGCCTTGTCTATACTTCATTGGTTCTAGCCGGTGATACCGTGGCCACCGAGTATAACGACATGGGACGAGTAATTATGCGATGATGAGATGTCTCACGGTTGCCCCATTCCTTGTCCATCCTCGACGGTCCTCGCCGGTGAGACGATGGCAATAGAGCACGATGACATTGAATGGTCATCCCGTAAGGCCTCTTCGCATCGATGGCACATTATGGCTTGATAGGTTTGACTCGCCTTGTCTGTACTTCGTTGGTTCTAGCCGGTGATACGGTGGCAATCGAGCATGATGACATTGAATGGGCATCCCGTACGGCCTCTTTTCATCGACGTCACAGTATAGCTCGATTGGATTGACTCGCCTTACCTGTACTTTGGTTGTTCTAGCCAGTGATACGGTGGCCACCGAGTATAAGGACATGGGACGAGTAATTATGCGATGATGGGATGTCTCATGGTTGTTCCATTCCTTGTCCATCCTCGACGGTCTTCGCTGGTGATATGGTGGCAATCGAGCATGATGACATTGAATGGTCTTCCCGTAAGACCTCTTCTCACCAACGTCATAGTGTGACCCGATTGGTTTGGCTCACCTTGTCTGTACTTCGTTGGTTCCAGCCGGTGATATGGTGGCCACCGAGTATAACGACATGGGACGAGTAATTATGCGATGATGGGATGTCTCACGGTTGCTCCATTCCTTGTCCATCATCGACGGTCCTCGCCGGTGATACGGTGGCAATCGAGCATGATGACATTGAATGGGCATCCCGTATGGCCTCTTCTCATCGACGTCACAGTATGGCCAATTGGTTCGGCTCGCCTTGTCTGTACTTCATTCGTTCTAGCCAGTGATACGGTGGCCATCGAGTATAACGACATGGGACGAGTAATTATGCGAGGATGTGATGTCTCACAGTTGCTCCATTCCTTGTCCATCCTCGACGGTCCTCGCCGGTGATACGGTGGCAATCGAGCATGATGACATTAAATGGGCATCCCGTGAGGCCTCTTTTCATCGATGTGACAATATGGCCGGATTGGTTCTACTTGCCTTGTCTGTACTCCATTCGTTCTAGCCGGTGATACGGTGGCCACCGAGTATAACGACATGGGACGAGTAATTATGCGATGATGGGATGTCTCACGGTTGCTCCATTCCTTGTGCATTCTCGGAGGTCCACGCCGGTGATACGGTGGAAATCGAGCATGATGACATTGAATGGGCATCCCGTAAGGCCTCTTCTCATCGACGACACGGTATGGCCGAATTGGTTCGACTCGCCTTGTCTGTACTTCATTGGTTCTAGCCAGTGATACGGTGGCAATCGAGCATGATGACATTGAATGGGCATCCCGTGAGGCCTCTTTCATCGATGTCACAGTATGGCCAGATTGGTTCTTCTTGCCTTGTCTATACTTCATTGGTTCTAGCCAGTGATACCGTGACCACCGAGTATAACGACATGGGACGAGTAATTATGCGATGATGAGATGTCTCACGGTTGCCCCATTCCTTGTCCATCCTCGACGCTCCTCGCCGGTGATACGATGGCAATAGAGCACGATGACATTGAATGGTCATCCCATAAGGCCTCTTCTCATCGATGTCACCTTATGGCTTGATAGGTTTGACTCGCCTTGTTTGTACTTCGTTGGTTCTAGCTGGTGATACGGTGGCAATCGAGCATGATGACATTGAATGGGCATCCCGTACGGCCTCTTTTCATCGACGTCACAGTATAGCTCGATTGGATTGAATCGCCTTACCTGTACTTTGTTGGTTCTAGCCGGTGATACGGTGGCCACCGAGTATAACGACATGGGACGAGTAATTATGCGATGATGGGATGTCTCATGGTTGTTCCATTCCTTGTCCATCCTCGACGGTCCTCGCTGGTGATACGGTGGCAATCGAGCATGATGAGATTGAATGGTCTTCCCGTAAGACCATTTCTCACCAACGTCATAGTGTGACCAGATTGGTTTGGCTCACCTTGTCTGTACTTCGTTGGTTGTAGCCGGTGATATGGTGGCCACCGAGTATAACGACATGGGACGAGTAATTATGCGATGATGGGATGTCTCACGGTTGCTCCATTCCTTGTCCATCATCGACGGTCCTCGCCAGTGATACGGTGGCAATCGAGCATGATGACATTGAATGGGCATCCCGTATGGCCTCTTCTCATCGACGTCACAGTATGGCCGATTAGTTCGGCTCGCCTTGTCTGTACTTCATTCGTTCTAGCCGGTGATACGGTGGCCACCGAGTATAACGACATGGAACGAGTAGTTATGCGAGGATGTGATGTCTCACAGTTGCTCCATTAATTGTCCATCCTCGACGGTCCTCGCCGGTGATACGGTGGCAATCGAGCATGATGACATTAAATGGGCATCCCGTAAGGCCTCTTCTCATCGACGTCACAGTATGGCCGATTGGTTCGGCTCGCCTTGTCTGTACTTCATTCATTCTAGCCGGTGATACGGTGGCCACCGAGTATAACGACATGGGACGAGTAATTATGCGATGATGGATGTCTCATGGTTGTTCCATTCCTTGTCCATCCTCGACGGTCCTCGCTGGTGATACGGTGGCAATCGAGCATGATGACATTGAATGATCTTCCCGTAAGACCTCTTCTCATCAACGTTATAGTGTGACCCAATTGGTTTGGCTCACCTTGTCTGTACTTCGTTGGTTCTAGCCGGTGATATGGTGGCCACCGAGTATAACGACATGGGACGAGTAATTATGCGAGGATGTGATGTCTCACGGTTGCTCCATTCCTTGTCCATCCTCGACGGTCCTCGCCGGTGATACGGTGGCAATCGAGCATGATGACATTGAATGGGCATCCCGTGAGGCCTCTTTTCATCGATGTCACAGTATGGCCGGATTGGTTCAACTTGCCTTGTCTATACTTCATTGGTTCTAGCCGGTGATACCGTGGCCACCGAGTATAACGACATGGGACAAGTAATTATGCGATGATGGAATGTCTCACGGTTGCTCCATTCCTTGTGCATCCACGGTGGTCCATGCCGGTGATTTTATGGAAATCGAGCATGATGACATTGAATGGGCATCCCGTAAGGCCTCTTCTCATCGACATCATAGTATGGCCGATTGGTTCGACTCGCCTTGTCTGTACTTTGTTGGTTCTAGCCGGTGATACGGTGGCCACTGAGTATAAAGACATGGGACGAGTAATTATGCGATGATGAGATGTCTCACGGTTGCTCCATTCCTTGTCCATCCTCGATGGTCCTCGCCGCTGATGCGGTGGCAATAGAGCATGATGACATTGAACGGGCATCCCGTAAGGCCTCTTCTCATCGACGTCACATTATGGCTTGATTGGTTTGACTCGCCTTTTCTGTACTTCGTTGGTTCTAGCCGGTGATACGGTGGCCACCGAGTATAACGACATGGGATGAGTAATTATGCGATGATGGGATGTCTCACGGTTGCTCCATTCCTTGTTCATCCTCGACGGTCCTCGCCGGTGATACGGTGGCAATCGAGCATGATGACATTGAATAGGCATCCCGTACGGCCTCTTTTCGTCGATGTCATAGTATAGCTCGATTGGATCGACTCGCCTTATCTGTACTTTCTTTGTTCTAGACGGTAAGACGGTGGCCACCGAGTATAACGACATGGGACGAGTAATTATGCGATGATGGGATGTCTCACGGTATATTCATTCCTTGTGCATCCTCGACGGTCCACGCCGGTGATACGGTGGAAATCGAGCATGATGAGATTGAATGGGCATCCCGTAAGGCCTCTTCTCTTCGATGTCACAGTATCGCCGATTGGTTCGACTCGCCTTGTCTGTACTTCGTTGGTTCTACCCGGTGATACGGTGGCCAGGGAGTATAATGACATGGGACGTGTAATTATGCGATGATGAGATGTCTCACGGTTGCTCCATTCCTTGTGCATCCTCGATGGTCCTCGCCGGTGATACGAGGGCAATCGAGCATGATGACATTCAATGGGCATCCCGTACGGCCTCTTTTCATCGACATCACAGTATAGCTCGATTGGATTGACTCGCCTTACCTGTACTTTGTTGGTTCTAGCCAGTGATACAGTGGCCACCGAGTATAACGACATGGGACGAGTAATTATGCGATGATGGGATGTCCCATGGTTGTTCTATTCCTTGTCCATCCTTGACGGTCCTCGCTGGTGATACGGTGGCAATCGAGCATGATGACATTGAATGATCTTCCCGTAAGACCTCTTCTCATCAACGTCATAGTGTGACCCAATTGGTTTGGCTCACCTTGTCTGTACTTCGTTGGTTCTAGCCGGTGATATGGTGGCCACCGAGTATAACGACATGGGACGAGTAATTATGCGAGGATGTGATGTCTCACGGTTGCTCCATTCCTTGTCCATCCTCGACGGTCCTCGCCGGTGATACGGTGGCAATCGAGCATGATGACATTGAATGGGCATCCCGTGAGGCCTCTTTTCATCGATGTCACAGTATGGCCGGATTGGTTCAACTTGCCTTGTCTATACTTCATTGGTTCTAGCCGGTGATACCGTGGCCACCGAGTATAACGACATGGGACAAGTAATTATGCGATGATGGAATGTCTCACGGTTGCTCCATTCCTTGTGCATCCACGGTGGTCCATGCCGGTGATTTTATGGAAATCGAGCATGATGACATTGAATGGGCATCCCGTAAGGCCTCTTCTCATCGACATCATAGTATGGCCGATTGGTTCGACTCGCCTTGTCTGTACTTTGTTGGTTCTAGCCGGTGATACGGTGGCCACTGAGTATAAAGACATGGGACGAGTAATTATGCGATGATGAGATGTCTCACGGTTGCTCCATTCCTTGTCCATCCTCGATGGTCCTCGCCGGTGATGCGGTGGCAATAGAGCATGATGACATTGAACGGGCATCCCGTAAGGCCTCTTCTCATCGACGTCACATTATGGCTTGATTGGTTTGACTCGCCTTTTCTGTACTTCGTTGGTTCTAGCCGGTGATACGGTGGCCACCGAGTATAACGACATGGGATGAGTAATTATGCGATGATGGGATGTCTCACGGTTTCTCCATTCCTTGTGCATCCTTGACGGTCCTCGCTGGTGATACGGTGGCAATCGAGCTTGATGACATTGAATGGTCTTCCCGTAAGACCTCTTCTCATCAACGTCATAGTGTGACCCGATTGGTTTGGCTCGCCTTGTCTGTACTTCGTTGGTTCTAGCCGGTGATACGGTGGTCACCGAGTATAAAGACATGGGACGAGTAGTTATGCGATGATGGGATGTCTCATGGTTGCTCCATTCCTTGTCCATCCTCGATGGTCCTTGCCGGTGATACGGTGGCAATCGAGCATGATGACATTGAATGGGCATCCCGTACGGCCTCTTTTCATCGACGTCACAGTATAGCTCGATTGGATTGACTCGCCTTACCTGTACTTTGTTGGTTCTAGCCAGTGATACAGTGGCCACCGAGTATAACGACATGGGACGAGTAATTATGCGATGATGGGATGTCTCATGGTTGTTCCATTCCTTGTCCATCCTCGACGGTCCTCGCTGGTGATATTGTAGGGGAACGGGTAGGCTACGATAGCATATAAAATTTCTACCGTTCAACCAGGAAACCTTGCAAGAGGGGATCATGGATCGTTACCACTAGACGCGCAGGCGGAGCGGAAGCGAATGTTGGAGCAGCTCGATCCAACGTAGTCGCGCGTCGGTGTAGAGGAAGTAGTCGATCACGTCAATCGTCTCCTTCTAGTCCAGCCGTCGGCACCGCAGCAGCAGCAGCGCCTCCTCGCGGTATCCACACGTACGGGGTTGGAGCACCGTGCGCGGCGTGCTAGCACCGGCAACACGGTTAGGGTTTTGTGGGCGAGAAAGAGGAGCACGACGGCTAGGGTTAAGGACTGGTGGAATCACCTGCGCCTTAAGCCCCTCCTCCACTTAAATAGACCCTTGTAATGGGCCTCGACTAGTTGGCCCATTAGTGGACTAATTCCTCACACGGATCAATATCCGTATGACCCTCACATACGGATCAAATCCGTATTGTCTCTTGGGCATATCTCCAACAATCTCCCACTTGCACTAGAGACAATCACATAGGCAAGCGATGTTCCAACCCGTTAAGTATGTGACCCGTTAGGTTCACATGTACACGACAATGATGTGAAAACCATTTTCAAATCATAAATCAATAGCGGCACCTAGCAGCACATACTGATTCTCATGTACACATAAAGATCATATCGGCTGAACCTTTGACATACGCAGTCAGCGATCCCTTTGCCTCACGATATCAGTCAAGCTTAAGGCAAGATACGTGCCATCCCTATAATAGCTCGACCATTCACTCGAACGTCTAGTGGATTTATCATGACTAACTTTTAGTCATTATGATTAACTTTTAATCATATTGGCATGGCCATGCACTTCTAAATCCATCTAACTCGAGGGGCCCAGGGATATCTCTCCTGTTATTAGGAGGGGCAAATTCCATCTTGACCGCTCACACCCCACGACATGTTTCATAGCATACCCGAAAATTACCTTTATAACTACCCAGTTACGGAATAGCGTTTGGTAATCCCTAAATATGCTATTACACATTCTGGGAATCAATGACAATCTCAGGTCTAAGGATCCCAAAGGTATATCATACAAGACAACAATTGATGGCACAATAATAACATCTCAGCAAAGTCTATTAGTGGGTCAGTCCAACACTATGTTCTTAACATATGTCCACATTATTGATTTGATATCTCCATATCAATGATCTGTGAAACACGATCATCAACCAATACATGTGCTAGTCCATGAATCATTATTGTCTAACACAATGATAAGGAACTAGGGATCATTTAGGATAATATTATAAAAGAACAATGAGTTTCACAAACAAGTCACGCACTTGTCAATCAATGCAATAATTATTATCCATAGAACAGAATAACACTTTATTCAATCACACATAAACATAGATATTACACAATCTCCCATACATTAATCATGCAGATATCTAATACCCATGGATCTCATATGTGCCTCATGCTTGGGCTGAGAGAGAGGTTTTGTCAACGGATCAGCGATGTTTGAGTCCGTGTGCACCTTGCATATCTTTACATCACCTCGAGCGACGATGTCCCGAATAAGATGATAACGCCGTAGTACGTGTTTGTTCTTTTGATGCGCTCTAGGCTCCTTGGCTTGCGCAATGGCACCACTATTATCACAATAGAGGTCCATTGGACTGGATGCACTAGGAACCACACCCAACTCAGAAACAAATTTTCTGATCCAAACAGCTTCCTTTGCAGCTTCTGAAGCGGCAAGGTACTCAGCCTCCGTTGTTGAGTCAGCAACCGTATCTTGCTTGGAACTCTTCCAGCTCACCGCGCCTCCATTGAGGCAAAACACATATCCAGATTGCGATCTCGAATCGTCTTTGTCGGTTTGGAAGCTAGCATCAGTGTAACCATTTACAACGAGCTCTTCCTCACCTCCATAGACTAGGAACATACCCATAGTCCTTCTTAAGTACTTTAGGATATTCTTATTAGCTCCCCAATGAGCTTCTCCTGGATTTGACTGGTATCTGCTCACAGCACTAAGAGCGTAGGCTACATCTGGGCGAGTACTTATCATGGCATACATGATGGACCCAACAGCCGAAGCATATGGAATCGCTCTCATTTTCTCTTGCTCATCTGGTGTCGAGGGACACTGAGTCTTGCTAAGAGAAACCCCATGTGACATGGGCAAGAAACCTTTCTTGGAATCCTGCATATTGAACCGTTTCAATACCTTGTCAATGTACGTGTCTTGGCTTAATCCAATTAGCCTCTTTGATCTATCTCTATAGATCTTAATGCCCAAAATGTAAGCTGCCTCTCCTAAGTCCTTCATTGAGAAATTCTTTCTCAAAGAAGTCTTAACAGCTTCAAGCATTGGAATATCATTACCGATCAGCAATATGTCATCCACATAAAGGACCAGAAAGACAAGCGCGCTCCCACTAGCCTTTTTGTAAACACAAGGCTCTTCTTCGTTTTTAATGAAGCCAAACCCTTTGACTACCTCATCAAAGCGAAGATTCCAACTCCGAGATGCTTGCTTTAGTCCATAAATGGACCTTTGAAGCTTGCATATCTTCCTAGCATTTTGTGGATCGACAAAACCTTCAGGCTGTGTCATGTACACATCCTCACTTAGGTTTCCATTAAGGAAAGCCGTTTTGACATCCATTTGCCATATCTCATAATCATAAAATGCGGCAATTGCTAGAAGGATCCGTATAGACTTTAGCATAGCGACGGGCGAGAAGGTCTCATCATAATCAACCCCTTGAATTTGCTTAAAACCTTTCGCCACCAATCGTGCCTTATAGATGTGAACATTTCCATCCATGTCTATCTTTTTCTTAAAAACCCATTTACACTCAATGGTTTTTACACCATCAGGCGGATCTATCAAGTTCCAAACTTGATTTTCTCTCATGGATTCTAATTCGGATCTCATGGCTCCAAGCCATTTCTCAGAGTCCGGTCCCATCATTGCTTCACTGTAAGTCTTAGGCTCATCATTGTCTAACAATAATATGTCTCGCTGCCCCGTGGTTAGGAGCGTGAACTTTTCAGGAGCGCGACGTGCCCTTTCTGACCTACGCGGGGCTGGTGTTTCAACAATTGGTTCAACAACAATTTGTTCATCCAATTGTGGTATAGCGGAAGAAGAAACATTTTCTGGAGCTTCTTGAACTTCTTCAAGTTGCACCGTTCTCCCACTTACCCTTTTGGAGAGAAACTCTTTCTCTAGAAACACACCATTACGAGCGACAAACACTTTGCCCTCTTCCCGGTTGTAGAAATAATAACCTTTGGTTTCCCTAGGGTATCCTACAAAGAAGCATTTATCAGACTTGGAAGAAAGCTTATCAGACGTCATACGTTTTACATAAGCCTCACATCCCCAAATCTTAAGAAAAGACAACCCGGGACGCTTCCCAGTCCATATCTCATATGGTGTCCTTTCCACGGATTTAGATGGAACCCTATTAAGTGTGAAAGCGGCAGTTTCTAGAGCGTATCCCCAGAAGGACAATGGAAGATCACTTTGGCTCATCATAGACCTAACCATGTCTAACAAGGTTCGGTTCTTCCGTTCGGATACTCCATTCCATTGGGGCGTTCCTGGCGGAGTCCATTGTGGAACAATTCCACATTGCTTTAGATGTTCACCAAATTCATGGCTCAAATATTCACCACCACGATCAGATCGTAGGCGTTTAATAGTCTTGCCCAATTGATTTTGTACTTCATTTTGAAATTCTTTGAACTTTTCAAAGGATTCAGACTTATGCCTCATTAAGTAGATGTAACCATATGGTCCACATACATCCGTATGTACAAGTCCCAATAGTTCACTCGCCCTCTCACTATTTCCTGTGAAAGGCGACTTAGTCATTTTGCCAAGTAAACAAGATTCACATGTATCAATTGATTCAAAATCAAAAGAACTTAGAAGACCATCTGTATGGAGTTTCTTTATGCGCTTCTCATTTATATGACCTAAACGACAATGCCAAGTATACGTGGGATTCAAATCATTAGGCTTGAGCCTTTTCGCATCAATGTTATAAATAGGCTTATTCTCAAGATCTAAGTAATATAATCCATTCACCAATGGGCAATTACCATAGAGAATATTATTCAAATAAATGGAACAACACTTGTTCCTTATTATGACCTCATAACCATCATCTTCCTCCAAACATTTTGAAGAAATAATGTTTTTTTCCTAAGGCGGGAATATAATAACAATTATTTAACTCCAAAACTAATCCTGATGGTAATGAGAGTGGATAAGTTCCGACGGCCAACGCAGCAACCTTTGCACCATTGCCGACGCGAGCATCCACCTCGCCTTTTGCACATTTCCTTGCTTCTTTAAGCCCCTGCAACGATTTGCAAGTATGAATCATCGATCCGGTATCAAATACCCATGAACCATAAGGACATGTAGCAACATTATTAATTTCAATAACATTGATACCTGAATTAGAAGTGTCTCCACCCTTCTTCTTCAGCTCTTCCAGATAAAGCTTGCAATTCCTCTTCCAATGACCGGGTTTCTTGCAGTGAAAACAAGGATCACTACCCGCCGGTTTAGGCTTAGGAGCTGCTGCAGGCTTAGGCTTAGTGCTAGAGATCTGATCTGTAGCCTTAGCCTTAGTCTTGCGCTTTCGTTTCTTGCTATCCTTTTGAACCAAGTTAACTTGACTTGGACCAGATTTTTTGATGCTTGCCTCAGCTGTCTTAAGCATCCCATGCAACTCAGCCAATGTCTTCTCTAAGCTATTCATTTGAAAGTTCAAAATGAAAGGCTCATAGCTTGCAGGAAGCGACTGGAGAATCACATCTGTGGCCAAATCAGGGTGTAGAGCAGCACCAAGTTTCTCCAGATTCTCAATGTAACCAATCATCTTGATCACATGAGGACTGACAGAACCGTTTTCAGCTAGCCTGCACGCAAACAAGGACTTTGAGATGTTATACCTCTCAGACCTTGCTTGGTTCTCAAACATGCCACGAAGTCCCTCAATCATATTGTGGGCATCCGCGTTCTCATATTGCTTCTGAAGCTCAGAGGACATAGTGGCAAGCATGAGACAGCTAACATCAACTGCATCATTGGTATGTTTCTCATACTCCCTTTTCTGAGTGGCAGTAGCATTTTCTGGCAGATCATCAGGATAGGGAAGCTCTAGAACATATTCCTTTTTCTCTTGCTTGAGAACAATTCTCAAGTTGCGATACCAATCAATAAAGTTTGTTCCACTAAGCTTTTCTTTTTCAAGAATTGAGCGCAAATTGAATGTGTTACTAGCGGTTGGTGCCATGATCTACAACAGAAAATATGCAAATATAAGCACTATGTAAATATAAAACTCTTATAAACATTTTAACAAAAGTTCATTATTCCACTATATGCTTGGAATCGTTTTCCCTCAAAACGACATATAGTGGTTCAAGATCCATATTCAACTTAGATCCTAGTGAGCTTTGGCATCACCGCTAGAAATCTAGTGACATAGGTAAGCAACACTTTGCTAATCACATCCCTATGTGACTCTTGTTTGTTGGGTGGCATCACATGCCCCGGCGCCAACACCATGCCCCAAAGCCCAAAACCGTTTTGATAGCTTTGTTAATTAAACCAATACTATGCATATAAATGTCCGACATTTATCCTAATAATTAAGATAGTTGAGGTACTCTACTTTGGCAGACCTACCATACAACGATCATAATTTTAATAGGTGCAGCTATTGGAAGGGCATATAATTTAATTTTTCTTGAGGGAACCTATTCTAGCATGTTAATCATATCTAATATAAATAACACATGAAAGAATAGGATGATAGGAACATCATCACAGGCAATCATATTAACTGTGAAATAGTATGGCCCCTTTCAATTGGTGATCTCCATCTCCATTGTCATCGCCATGTCTCCCGTCCCTTCAACCATCATGCTTGAGGCCTCCATGAACTAACAGTTAGCTACTACAACTAATAGCTAGTAATAAATTACATGAGAATATCAAGCATCACAGATCGACACGCAGGCCGTTATACAATAATATGACAGCCTCAACCCAGCTATAATTAATCATGGCACGCAGGCCATGCAAATCACATATATACATCACATGCATCTTTTGGGCCATACCATTCACAACATTCTCTGCAAAAACAAGTTAGGCGAGAAGCGAATGCTAACATGTGGCCAAAAAGGGTTGTAACAATCTAGGCGTGTCCGTACGGCGGTCCCGCTGGCGGGGAGTCGAGGGGGAAGCCGCCTCCCGCGGGTCTCAGGGCAGCGCCCTGAAACCTCACAGGATTTCACAGATCGTATCTATAAAATCACAATGGAAATCCTATCGGGAAAATCATATTTGCCCGATTTTGAGTCATTCACAATGGCTTAGTTTTCCATTAGGTTTTCATGAGTAGACTGCGGTACATGATTATGATACTATTGGCTCCTCTACTGGCGCACGCAGTTAGTCCCGATGGTGATTCCAGCCGGTAGGGACAAGTCGCGCGCGCACGGAGAAGGAACACAAATAAATCAATGATGCATGTATTGCTATCCGCCCATTACCTTGTGAACCCCCCTATCATCA
Organism: Eleusine coracana subsp. coracana; assembly: GCA_032690845.1. NCBI lineage: Eukaryota > Viridiplantae > Streptophyta > Magnoliopsida > Poales > Poaceae > Eleusine > Eleusine coracana. Next base: position 129,475 of record MU847448.1, on the reverse strand, counting down.
TTGATCTAATCAATCCGAACACAAAACATGTAATAGATCTCATCTAGTACATCAACATATCGACTATATGCACAAGATCTAGATCACAAACTACACAAGGTCGGCTCTGATACCACTGTAGGGGAACGGGTAGGCTACGATAGCATATAAAATTTCTACCGTTCAACCAGGAAACCTTGCAAGAGAGGATCATGGATCGTTACCACTAGACGCGCAGGCAGAGCGGAAGCGAATGTTGGAGCAGCTCGATCCAACGTAGTCGCGCGTCGGTGTAGAGGAAGTAGTCGATCACGTCAATCGTCTCCTTCTAGTCCAGCCGTCGGCACCGCAGCAGCAGCAGCGCCTCCTCGCGGTATCCACACGTACGGGGTTGGAGCACCGTGCGCGGCGTGCTAGCACCGGCAACACGGTTAGGGTTTTGTGGGCGAGAAAGAGGAGCACGACGGCTAGGGTTAAGGACTGGTGGAATCACCTGCGCCTTAAGCCCCTCCTCCACTTAAATAGACCCTTCTAATGGGCCTCGACTAGTTGGCCCATTAGTGGACTAATTCCTCACACGGATCAATATCCGTATGACCCTCACATACGGATCAAATCCGTATTGTCTCTTGGGCATATCTCCAACAGATATGGTGGCAATCGAGCATGATGACATTGAATGATCTTCCCGTAAGACCTCTTCACATCAACGTCATAGTGTGACCCAATTGGTTTGGCTCACCTTGTCTGTACTTCGTTGGTTCTAGCTGGTGATATGGTGGCCACCGAGTATAACGACATGGAACGAGTAGTTATGCGAGGATGTGATGTCTCACAGTTGCTCCATTAATTGTCCATCCTCGACGGTCCTCGCCGGTGATACGGTGGCAATCGAGCATGATGACATTAAATGGGCATCCCGTAAGGCCTCTTCTCATCGACGTCACAGTATGGCCGATTGGTTCGGCTCGCCTTGTCTGTACTTCATTCATTCTAGCCGGTGATACGGTGGCCACCGAGTATAACGACATGGGACGAGTAATTATGCGATGATGGATGTCTCATGGTTGTTCCATTCCTTGTCCATCCTCGACGGTCCTCGCTGGTGATACGGTGGCAATCGAGCACGATGACATTGAATGATCTTCCCGTAAGACCTCTTCTCATCAACGTCATAGTGTGACCCGATTGGTTTGGCTCACCTTGTCTGTACTTCGTTGGTTCTAGCCTGTGATATGGTGGCCACCGAGTATGACGACATGGGACGAGTAATTATGCGATGATGGGATGTCTCACGGTTGATTCATTCCTTGCATCCTCGACGGTCCACGCCGGAGATACGGTGGAAATCGAGCATGATGACATTGAATAGGCATCCTGTACGGCCTCTTTTCATCGACGTCATAGTATAGCTCGATTGGATTGACTCGCCTTACCCGTACTTTGTTGGTTCTAGACGGTGATACGGTGGCCATAGAGTATAACGACATGGGACGAGTAATTTTGCGATGATGGGATGTCTCACGGTTGCTCCATTCCTTGTGCATCCTCGGTGGTCCACGCCGGTGATACGGTGGAAATCGAGCATGATGACATTGAATGGGCATCCCGTAAGGGCTCTTCTCCTCGACGTCACAGTATGGCCGATTGGTTCGACTCGCCTTGTCTATACTTTGTTGGTTCTAGCCGGTTATACGGTGGCCACTGAGTATAACAATATGGGACGAGTAATTATGCGATGATGAGATGTGTCACGGTTGCTCCATTCCTTGTCCATCCTCGACGGTCCTCGCCGGTGATACGGTGGTAATAGAGCATGATGACATTGAATGGGCATCTCGTAAGGCCTCTTCTCATCGACGTCACATTATGGCTTGATTGGTTCAACTCGCCTTGTCTGTACTTCATTGGTTGTAGCAGGTGATATGGTGGCCACCGAGTATAACGACATGGGATGAGTAATTATGCGATGATGAGATGTCTCACGGTTGCTCCATTCCTTGTTCATCCTCGACGGTCCTCACCGGTGATACGGTGGCAATCGAGCATGATGACATTGAATAGGCATCCCGTACGGCCTCTTTTCGTCGATGTCATAGTATAGCTCGATTGGATCGACTCGCCTTATCTGTACTTTCTTTGTTCTAGCCGGTAAGACGGTGGCCACCGAGTATAACGACATGGGACGAGTAATTATGCGATGATGGGATGTCTCACGGTATATTCATTCCTTGTGCATCCTCGACGGTCCACGCCGGTGATACGGTGGAAATCGAGCATGATGAGATTGAATGGGCATCCCGTAAGGCCTCTTCTCTTCGATGTCACAGTATCGCCGATTGGTTCGACTCGCCTTGTCTGTACTTCGTTGGTTCTACCCGGTGATACGGTGGCCAGGGAGTATAATGACATGGGACGAGTAATTATGCGATGATGAGATGTCTCACGGTTGCTCCATTCCTTGTCCATCCTCGATGGTCCTCGCCGGTGATACGAGGGCAATCGAGCATGATGACATTCAATGGGCATCCCGTACGGCCTCTTTTCATCGACGTCACAGTATAGCTCGATTGGATTGACTCGCCTTACCTGTACTTTGTTGGTTCTAGCCAGTGATACAGTGGCCACCGAGTATAACGACATGGGACGAGTAATTATGCGATGATGGGATGTCCCATGGTTGTTCTATTCCTTGTCCATCCTTGACGGTCCTCGCTGGTGATACGGTGGCAATCGAGCATGATGAAATTGAATGATCTTCCCGTAAGACCTCTTCTCATCAACGTCATAGTGTGACCCAATTGGTTTGGCTCACCTTGTCTGTACTTCGTTGGTTCTAGCCGGTGATATGGTGGCCACCGAGTATAACGACATGGGACGAGTAATTATGCGAGGATGTGATGTCTCACGGTTGCTCCATTCCTTGTCCATCCTCGACGGTCCTCGCCGGTGATACGGTGGCAATCGAGCATGATGACATTGAATGGGCATCCCGTGAGGCCTCTTTTCATTGATGTCACAGTATGGCCGGATTGGTTCAACTTGCCTTGTCTATACTTCATTGGTTCTAGCCGGTGATACCGTGGCCACCGAGTATAACGACATGGGACAAGTAATTATGCGATGATGGAATGTCTCACGGTTGCTCCATTCCTTGTGCATCCGGTGGTCCATGCCGGTGATTTTATGGAAATCGAGCATGATGACATTGAATGGGCATCCCGTAAGGCCTCTTCTCATCGACATCATAGTATGGCCGATTGGTTCGACTCGCCTTGTCTGTACTTTGTTGGTTCTAGCCGGTGATACGGTGGCCACTGAGTATAAAGACATGGGACGAGTAATTATGCGATGATGAGATGTCTCACGGTTGCTCCATTCCTTGTCCATCCTCGATGGTCCTCGCCGGTGATGCGGTGGCAATAGAGCATGATGACATTGAACGGGCATCCCGTAAGGCCTCTTCTCATCGACGTCACATTATGGCTTGATTGGTTTGACTCGCCTTGTCTGTACTTCGTTGGTTCTAGCCGGTGATACGGTGGCCACCGAGTATAACGACATGGGATGAGTAATTATGCGATGATGGGATGTCTCACGGTTTCTCCATTCCTTGTGCATCCTTGACGGTCCTCGCTGGTGATACGGTGGCAATCGAGCTTGATGACATTGAATGGTCTTCCCGTAAGACCTCTTCTCATCAACGTCATAGTGTGACCCGATTGGTTTGGCTCGCCTTGTCTGTACTTCGTTGGTTCTAGCCGGTGATACGGTGGTCACCGAGTATAAAGACATGGGACGAGTAGTTATGCGATGATGGGATGTCTCATGGTTGCTCCATTCCTTGTCCATCCTCGATGGTCCTTGCCGGTGATACGGTGGCAATCGAGCATGATGACATTGAATGGGCATCCCGTACGGCCTCTTCTCATCGATGTCACAGTATGGGCGATTGGTTCGGCTCGCCTTGTCTGTACTTCATTCATTCTAGCCGGTGATACGGTGGCCACCGAGTATAACGACATGGGACGAGTAATTATGCGATGATGGGATGTCTCATGGTTGTTCCATTCCTTGTCCATCCTCGACGGTCCTCGCTGGTGATATGGTGGCAATCGAGCATGATGACATTGAATGATCTTCCCGTAAGACCTCTTCTCATCAACGTCATAGTGTGCCCAATTGGTTTGGCTCACCTTGTCTGTAGTTCGTTGGTTCTAGCTGGTGATATGGTGGCCACCGAGTATAACAACATGGGACGAGTAATTATGCGAGGATGTGATGTCTCACGGTTGCTCCATTCCTTGTCCATCCTCGACGGTCCACGCCGGTGATACGGTGGCAATCGAGCATGATGACATTGAATGGGTGTTGACGGCTGTTAAATACCATTTTTTACCGTCAACTATACTCAAATAAAGGAGAATTTGGCATTTCATACACGCATGCTTTAGCACAATAATATAGTTCCACTTGTACTTGGAGAACTTTGTGCATGCAGGAGGAAATGTGAAGGAAACACCTCAAAAGGCAAGAAAACACACTTTCGACCAATCAGAGAGTGCCACATGGATGTCACACGGATTGAAGGGCCCATTTTCAGCACTTAACCGACGTCACTCCCTGTAATACCGCGCAACCCGACGTTAGGGCCCACAGGACAGCCACCTGGAGAAAGCACAGGCCAGGAGGGGCCACCCCCAGGTCGGCCGACCTGGTCAGGTCGGCTGACCCGGCCGGGCGCCCTCTCCGCCTGGGCTTCCACATGTTGGCTCCTTCGCGACTCCTGATGACGGTTTGAGATGCCTTCCGTGGCGGTTACTCTCCCTTGCCGACCTATTGAGGCTATAAATAGGAGGGTGTGCCTTCACACTCAACACACACCACAAGAAGCATTTCTCTCTTGCTAGTAGTAGTTCTTGGAGTTTTAGTGGAGTTAGGCTGAGTCTAGAGCTCTCTAGTCCCAAGTCTTCACTTGGAATTGGTATGGCTCTTGTATCTTTTCCCTTTTGTAAGACTTTGCTCTTATCAATATATATATCTTTTCTATATAGTTGTGCTTGGGTCATGAGTTTCTTGTTTGATATTGTGATCCATATATGTGATAGTATAGTCTACTTGTGTGATAGTAGTTTATATTTATTATACTACTATTGTCATGCTAGTTATATACCGTCACTATAGTCTAGTTTATATGTTATAGTCTCTATGCTTAGTTTTAGCTGATAAAGTATAGCATGGGTTTGGTGATCGTATTCGTACGGTAGCTCTGCCTCGTTAATAGTAATCGCGGAGGGGCAGAGTGCTCTTTGGTCATGCAAGTATGGTATTTGGGTGACTGATTTGCATCAATTATTCGTTAGTCTACTGGTTCGTTGAGGTAGGCGGCAGGTGGTGACAGCCCTGTCCGTCCTTTGAAATCCTCCCCGCTAGGCTAGTGCGTAGGCTCTTGGCGGAAGTCGCCTGTGGATGCAGGGGTAAGTCCGTGCCTGAAGTGCTATACTATTGACTGCTGAACCTGAGTGTGGGTCTGTATGTATTCTACTCAGGCTATGCAACTGTATAGGAATGTATAGTAGGAGTAGCTTAACCTAGTCTTTCCTCCACTAGACTTTATTTATTTAGTAGGAATCTTCTGTGTGTGTCACACTACCCGGTTATTATCATGTACCCGCCTGTCTTGGTTAAGATATCCTTGCTAATTGTTAACATGATCTTATATGTTAGTAACGCTTCTTGATCATACCCTTCCTTTGGGATAAACAAATACGATACCCTGAATACTTCTGGGTGAAATGCTACAGCGGTATTCTCCGTGCGCTTGCGGATTTTACCTACTTGACTCTGGGACATATTAGTGAACCGTTTCTGGCCCCGTGCCGGGAATGATTTATTAATATGGCTTAGCAAAAGTCAACAAGCATTTCTGGCGCCGTTGCCGGGGAAGGCGTATGATTCAAGAAAAATTACTAATGTATATAGTAGTGTTGCAATTATTAAGGCTATCTCCTAAGCAGGTTAACCTTGCTTTGTTTTCTGCATTTTGTATGAAAACAGGGTAGTGTATGACTGGTTTCGACTTGCCGACAAACTTCACTGAAGATCCTAAGTCACTCCTGAGAAGGACACGAGCTAGGCTCACCCCTCCTCGTAAGGAGACTCGGCCAATCGAACCTGTCATTCCCGCACCATCAAGCTCTGAGCAAATGGCCGACAAGACCCTCCGCGAGTTCTCCGCTCCCTCCGCTGCCAACATCCCTACGGGACCAGCTGGCAATGTGGGAGATGCGAACTTCGAGATCAAGACCGGTCTCATCACCATGGTGCAGGCTAGCCCATTCTGTGGGAAAGCCAATGAGGACGCTAGTGCTCATCTCCAGCAATTCCTGGAGATTTGCAACACGTTCAAAATGAAGGACGTCACCCCCGACGTTGTTCGCCTTCGACTGTTCCCGTTCTCTCTCCTTGGGAGAGCGAGACAGTGGTTCTACGCAAACCCTGAAGCTGTGAACACTTGGGAGAAGTGTTCAGCTGCGTTCCTTGCAAAGTTCTTCCCGCTGGGCAAGACCAATGCCCTCCGCGGAAAGATCTCAAGCTTCCAGCAGGAGTCGAAGGAGTCGATTCCTGAGGCATGGGAGAGGCTCCAGGAGTACATCCTGGCATGTCCCCACCACGGGATGGATGATTGGCTGATCATCCAGAACTTCTACAACGGGCTTACTCCGTCGGCCCGCGACCACCTCGACGCTGCTGCTGGTGGAGCCTTCTTCTCGCTCACTGTGAGCAAGGCAAAAGATTTGATCGAGAAGATGGTGTCCAACCAAGGTTGGAATGAAGAGCGCCTCCAACCTCGCCAGCGAGGCATGCACTCCGTCAAGGAGGTTGACATGCTCGCCGCCAAGATTGACCTTCTCATGAAGAAGATGGACGAACAAGCCAATGGAGAAGTGAAAGCCCTAGACGCTCATATGACTTGCGAGGTCTGTGGCAACACGGGACACTCGGGCAATGACTGCCCTGAGACCCATGAGGACGCAATGTTCATGGGCAACAACAACAACAACGGCTACCGTCCACAAGGAGGTCAAAGTTGGGGTCCACCACGTCCCAACTACCAAGGAGGTAACTCTGGCAACTTCTCTGGTTTTAATTCCGGTTATAATCAGCCCTCCTTGAAAGATCTTGTGCTTGGTCAAGCTAAGGTTAATGATAACATCAGTAAAAAGCTTGCCACCACTGATAGGACTCTTGAGAGTATCCACACTAAGATAGAGGGTGTTTCCTCTGCTCTCAAGAATCAGCTGAGCTTTAATAAAATGATAGAAACACAATTAGCTCAGTTAGCTGCTGCTGTTCCTACTGCTGAGTCAGGGAAAATCCCGGGGCAACCCGAGACCCCCTTAGAAAATGTTAATGCGGTTACCACGAGAGGAGGTAAGTCCACTCGGGATCCGCCATACCCTAACCATGCAGGAAAGGACACATCAGCTGAGAAGCCGGCAGAAGAAGAAGAACTGCCGCCCAGGAAAACGGCCCCACATGAGTTCTATGACACGAACCTCATGCCGTTTCCTGAAAGAAGAAGGAAGCCCACCGTGGATGAGCAGTTCACACGCTTCGTTGAGGTGATCCAGAAGCTGCACATCAACGTGCCCTTGATGCGATTCAAGTACCCACGTACGCTCACTACCTCAAGGATCTTATCAGCAACAAGCGCCCACTACCGACCACAGGAATTGTCAAGCTGCCGGAAGAGTGTAGCGCTGCTATACTCAACCGGCTTCCTGAGAAGAAGAAAGATCCGGGGTGTCCCACGATCACCTGCTCGATCGGGACACAGAACTTCGACCATGCCTTATGTGAACTTGGGGCAAGTGTGAGCATCATGCCGAAGGATGTCTTCGACAAGCTCAACTACACCACACTATCCCCCTCGCCGATGCAGCTGCAGCTGGCCGATTCAACGGTCCGCTATCCGGCAGGGATCGCCGAAGATATTCCGGTGAAAATCCGGGATTGCTTCATCCCCGTCGACTTCGTAGTGATTGACATGGACGTCGGGAAGAGCACACCGCTCATCCTGGGACGCCCATTTCTCAGCACTGCGGATGCTCGCATCGATGTAGGAGCCGGAGAAATCCGCTTCCACATCAATGGCAAGGAGGAGAAGTTTGACTTTCGGCCACGGAAAGAACAGTGCAACATGATCCGTATCAAGTACGGGCCGAACCCAAGCAACATCAAGGAAGTGGAGGTCACTCCGCCAAAGAAGGACAGCCTCATCACATTCATGAAGAACTTCCTTGAGAAGGAAAAGGTTGCACAGCAACAACTAATGAAGGCAAGGGGGCAAAGGTCACACATTAAGCAACAGCCTCCGAAGTCCACAAGGCAGCAACCTCCGAGGTCTGCAAAGAAACAGGCTGTGAAGCCTGCAAAACCGCAGCCTCCGAAGCCCGAGAAGCCACCGACCGCAACAAAGACCAAGAAGGTGTGGCGAGTGAAACAAGAAGCATCATCCGTGTCTTCATCTCCGGGACCGGACAACGCTTCATCGAGCTGAACGCCGGAGAAAAGTCCCGCTCATCGGACTTTAAAAGGTGAGTCCTCGCCGGGAGGTTAAACCGGTATTTATCCATATTTGCTCTTTTAATTGCATATTTGCTTTCCACCACATTTTGATTTTTTCCGACCATTGCATTTCTGCATTTTTGAATTTTTCCAGCCACCTTGAAATTTTTCAAAACTCATTTGCATTTCTGAAAATTTAGAAAATAGGTTTTTGGGCTTTCCATTTTGAAAAGATTTTTTGTAGAGCTTTTTGAGCAAAAAGGCAGCAGGGGACAAATCCCCTAGCCGTTGGGGAACACATAGGAAAAAGGGGGCTGCCAGGAGGCCCACCTGCCAGGTCGGCCGACCTGGTGAGGTCGGCCGACCCCCTGGCCCCACCTTTTCCTGTGCTCCTTTCTCCCAACGGCTATATGGCCGTTGCTCTGTCCCTTTATAACGGCCATCTTGCTTCCTTGGCTATAAAAACCGCCCAGGAGGAGGAGCTTCACCATTCCAAGCTCATCTTTCACTCCCCTCCTTTGCTCACTTGTTGCTCTCCCAAAATTTCGTGTTCTTCAACTTTACTACAGCCCCAAAAACCCAAAAAAATATTTCCCCTCTATTTTAGTGCATTTGCAAGTTGTTGTGAGAAGAAAACCAATTTCGGAGAAGCTCGGGTTTGTCGTTTTCACTAACGCTCACCCGAACACTTGTTCGATCTTGTTTTTGTTCTTGTCTTGTGTTTGTTCTTGTGTGCAGCCATGTTCAAACGAATGAAGCAAGTCGCCGGAATCAAGCGGAGAAAAAGCACTCGTGCAAGCACGAGCCAAGCATCCTCCGTCGAGCTCACACCAAGTCCGGGGCATAGTGACCCCAAAGCTGAAATTCCGGAGGAAAGGCCGGCCTTGCTCATCACCGAGGAGCATCTCGACATCAAGGATGACCGCGAGGGCCAAGCCATCGCGCTCATGAGAGAACGGCCATTCGCCCACACCCGACGCTTCGATCCGGACTTCCTCGAGAAAATAGGTATGAGAGAAGAATTTGCCTCTATTTTTCGCACTATGGGTTGGCTAAATTTCGTAGAAGTAGATGAGCCGGGTTCTCGTTTGCTCACTATGCAGTTTTTATGCACCCTTAGAAAGTATGATGAAGGCATTTCTTTTCGCTTGTTTGGGCAAAAGCGCTTGGTCACATGGGGTGATCTTCATGCTATGCTAGGTCTAAATCCTAAATGTAGGCTAGACTTAGATAAAACGCTAAAGGGGTTCCATAAAGAAAGTTTTTGGAAAAAGATTTCCGGAAACGAGTGGGGTCCCAAGCCTAGAACAAGTGCCATCCATAATCCTACACTTAGATTTATGCATGTGTGGTTGGCTATGACCTTGTTTCCTCGAGGTGACATTAGGGTTGTCCGGCAAGATGAATTGAAAATACTTTATGCCATGGTTAAGAAAATTAGGGTGTCACCCGCGGAATGCATGATTGATCAATGGTTAGACAATATAAAGTTGACAGGACCAATTGAGTGCACCTCTTTAGTTACTCGCATTGCGCAGAAGTGTGGTCTGCTTGAGAATGTTCATGTTGAATATTTGACGGTAGATAGAGAATTTGTAGGCGAGGACTATTTTGTGCAAGGACATACTTTGAAACATGGTCCAAATAATACCTTGATCTATCACTTTCCCGGGTATACAAATGAATTCCCGTTACCTAACCCGGGTCTTCGTTTGTATCACTATCGGGCACTAACCCTCCCACTTGAGCCAGTGGGAGAAGTTCGCAGGCATAGTGTTTCAGGGCGACCGACACGTTCCCGTAGGCATATGGAGCCTACACCGGAGTTTCACACTCCGACCGGAGATCCGGTATGGGAGCAGCCCCCGCCACAGGACGAGGCGGGTGCATCAACATGGCAGGACAGAGCATGGGAATCTCAGTACGATTACCCCATGCAGACGTCATCAAGTTCAAGCGGACCGCCATCCTTTGCCACTCGGTCATTCTCATCCCGTGGGTTCCGTGAACTCAACTATGGGATGGCCGAGTTGACAAGGAGGGTGAACGACATTGATTTGCGCACCGAGAGCATGCAACAAACTCTCACGCAACATTTCACCGACACCCAGCAATGGCAGAATTTCAGCGACAACCAATTCCGCCAGCTGAACGCGATGATGGCTCAGAATCAGAACAATTGGGATGCCTTCTTCCGCTCCCAAGGCTACGACCCGAACCAGCAGATATGAGCAAGAACAAGCTTGGGGGAGGACCCCCCTTCTCACGGTAACTTGTATCTTTCCCCTTCCCTTTATTTCTTGCATTTGCTAAATCTGAAAATCCATAAAAATTTGCAAAACATAAAAAGAACAAAAATATTTCCCTTTTTCATGCGCGGTATGAATGTGTATAATTTTCCTATGTTGAGATGATGAATAGTTGCTCTGTCCTTTATTCCTCTCTAATGCTAGTTTACAACTTAGTACTCTCTCAAGAGTTAGGTTTGTTGGTAAATCTTGCCTTGAACTTGAATCTTGTGGGTAGCATATGCATTCTCTAGTTCTAAGTTGTTGAGAGGTATGATATGATAGATAGGGCTGCTATGATCTTGCTCAACGTAAAGCTTGAATTTCGGAGTTTTATTTTTCAAAATGACAAATTGACAAGTTCCTCAATGATGTGACCCTAGTAGAACTCTTTCACATTGAGCTTAGTCAAAATTGATGTGACCCTAGTAGAACTCTTTTCATGCTTTCTTGATCAAGATCATATACACACATCCACCGCCATGAGCTATCCTTCTAAATCAAGAAGAGAGCATCCACCATATCCACCATATCCACCGTGAGCTATTCTTCTACACCGGAAGAAAGTCACTATCCATCCATCCATCCAAAGAAACACTCTATATATCCATTACAAAATTCCTCTCTCAAAGTATTCATTGCAAACTAGGACTATGGCTATGCAAAAAGAAAAGAAAAAAAAATGCTCAAAAAAGAGAGCAAGCAAAAGATAGCCATAGCCTAGAAACTCCAAAAGAGAGAAGGAAAATTCAAAAAGGAGTTATTTCTTCCCATCCACCATTCCTCCGTTCTCCCACACACTTGCACATCTTGATCAAGATTGTTTGAATTGATGTTTTTCTTGGATCCGGTCTTTTGACATAGCAATATTATATGAACATGAGTGCCTCATATATCCCTACCTTGAGCTCCACATAAAGCCTTATTTAGAAATAGGTGATTATAGGCAACACTTTGCCTTGGTGAGGAATCATACACATATTGAGTGATCCGAGAGAATCATTTGAGGAACTTGGTTTTTATTTTCAAAATCTTTTGAAAACCTCCGGAATAACATAGCGGAATCTAGAGCAAGTGATTGGTGCCCTGCAATTGTTCTATCTCTCAACCGCCCAAGACAATGAGGTGTAAAAGCCCCATGGATCGAGGTAAATGGGTAAGTTATGTGCCAACATATTTAATTCTAGGAAGAGTACTTTGTTATGCGCATAGTATTATTGAGGAGTAGGACATTATAGCAACTCCTGATCAACAACTTAAGTTTATCTTTGCTTCGGGACGAGCAAAGGGTAAGCTTGGGGGAGTTTGTTGACGGCTGTTAAATACCATTTTTTACCGTCAACTATACACAAATAAAGGAGAATTTGGCATTTCATACACGCATGCTTTAGCACAATAATATAGTTCCACTTGTACTTGGAGAACTTTGTGCATGCAGGAGGAAATGTGAAGGAAACACCTCAAAAGGCAAGAAAACACACTTTCGACCAATCAGAGAGTGCCACATGGACGTCACACGGATTGAAGGGCCCATTTTCAGCACTTAACCGACGTCACTCCCTGTAATACCGCGCAACCCGACGTCAGGGCCCACAGGACAGCCACCTGGAGAAAGCACAGGCCAGGAGGGGCCACCCCCCGGCCGGGCGCCCTCTCCGCCTGGGCTTCCACGTGTTGGCTCCTCCGTGACTCCTGATGACGGTTTGAGATGCCTTTCGTGGCGGTTACTCTCCCTTGCGGACCTATTGAGGCTATAAATAGGAGGGTGTGCCTTCACACTCAACACACACCACAAGAAGCATTTCTCTCTTGCTAGTAGTAGTTCTTGGAGTTTTAGTGGAGTTAGGCTGAGTCTAGAGCTCTCTAGTCCCAAGTCTTCACTTGGAATTGGTATGGCTCTTGTATCTTTTCCCTTTTGTAAGACTTTGCTCTTATCAATATATATATCTTTTCTATATAGTTGTGCTTGGGTCATGAGTTTCTTGTTTGATATTGTGATCCATATATGTGATAGTATAGTCTACTTGTGTGATAGTAGTTTATATTTATTATACTACTATTGTCATGCTAGTTATATACCGTCACTATAGTCTAGTTTATATGTTATAGTCTCTATGCTTAGTTTTAGCTGATAAAGTATAGCATGGGTTTGGTGATCGTATTCGTACGGTAGCTCTGCCTCGTTAATAGTAATCGCGGAGGGGCAGAGTGCTCTTTGGTCATGCAAGTATGGTATTTGGGTGACTGATTTGCATCAATTATTCGTTAGTCTACTGGTTCGTTGAGGTAGGCGGCAGGTGGTGACAGCCCTGTCCGTCCTTTGAAATCCTCCCCGCTAGGCTAGTGCGTAGGCTCTTGGCGGAAGTCGCCTGTGGATGCAGGGGTAAGTCCGTGCCTGAAGTGCTATACTATTGACTGCTGAACCTGAGTGTGGGTCTGTATGTATTCTACTCAGGCTATGCAACTGTATAGGAATGTATAGTAGGAGTAGCTTAACCTAGTCTTTCCTCCACTAGACTTTATTTATTTAGTAGGAATCTTCTGTGTGTGTCACACTACCCGGTTATTATCATGTACCCGCCTGTCTTGGTTAAGATATCCTTGCTAATTGTTAACATGATCTTATATGTTAGTAACGCTTCTTGATCATACCCTTCCTTTGGGATAAACAAATACGATACCCTGAATACTTCCGGGTGAAATGCTACAGCGGTATTCTCCGTGCGCTTGCGGATTTTACCTACTTGACTCTGGGACATATTAGTGAACCATTTCTGGCCCCGTGCCGGGAATGATTTATTAATATGGCTTAGCAAAAGTCAACAATGGGCATCCCGTGAGGCCTCTTTTCATCGATGTCACAGTATGGCCGGATTGGTTCTACTTGCCTTGTCTATACTTCATTGGTTCTAGCCGGTGATACCGTGGCCACCGAGTATAACGACATGGGACAAGTAATTATGCGATGATGGGATGTCTCACGGTTGCTCCATTCCTTGTGCATCCACGGTGGTCCATGTCGGTGATTTTATGGAAATCGAGCATGATGACATTGAATGGGCATCCCGTAAGGCCTCTTCTCATCGACATCACAGTATGGCCGATTGGTTCGACTCGCCTTGTCTGTACTTTGTTGGTTCTAGCCAGTGATACGGTGGCCACTGAGTATAAAGACATGGGACGAGTAATTATGCGATGATGAGATGTCTCACGGTTGCTCCATTCCTTGTCCATCCTCGATGGTCCTCGCCGGTGATGCGGTAGCAATAGAGCATGATGACATTGAATGGGCATCCCGTAAGGCCTCTTCTCATCGACGTCACATTATGGCTCGATTGGTTTGACTCGCCTTGTCTGTACTTCGTTGGTTCTAGCCGGTGATACCGTGGCCACCGAGTATAACGACATGGGATGAGTAATTATGCGATGATGGGATGTCTCACGGTTGCTCCATTCCTTGTCCATCCTTGACGGTCCTCGCTGGTGATATGGTGGCAATCGAGCATGATGACATTGAATGGTCTTCCCGTAAGACCTCTTCTGATCAACGTCATAGTGTGACCCGATTGGTTTGGCTCGCCTTGTCTGTACTTCGTTGGTTCTAGCCGGTGATACGGTGGCCACCGAGTATAAAGACATGGGACGAGTAATTATGCGATGATGGGATGTCTCATGGTTGCTCCATTCCTTGTCAACCTTCGATGGTCCTCGCCGGAGATACTGTGGCAATCGAGCATGATGACATTGAATGGGCATCCCGTACGACCTCTTTTCATCGACGTCACAGTATAGCTCGATTGGATTGACTCACCTTACCTGTACTTTGTTGGTTCTAGCCGGTGATACGGTGGCCACCGAGTATAACGACATGGGACGAGTAATTATGCGATGATGGAATGTCTCATGGTTGTTCCATTCCTTGTGCATCCTCGACGGTCCACGCCGATGATACGGTGGAAATCGAGCATGATGACATTGAATAGGCATCCCGTACGGCCTCTTCTCATCGACGACACGGTATGACCGATTGGTTCGACTCACCTTGTCTGTACTTCATTGGTTCTAGCCGGTGATACGGTGGCTATCGAGCATGATGACATTGAATGGGCATCCCGTGAGGCCTCTTTTCTTCGATGTCACAGTATGGCCGGATTGGTTCTTCTTGCCTTGTCTATACTTCATTGGTTCTAGCCGGTGATACCGTGGCCACCGAGTATAACGACATGGGACGAGTAATTACGCGATGATGAGATGTCTCACGGTTGCCCCATTCCTTGTCCATCCTCGACGATCCTCGTCGGTGATACGATGGCAATAGAGCACGATGACATTGAATGGTCATCCCGTAAGGCCTCTTCTCATCGATGTCACATTATGGCTTGATAGGTTTGACTCGCCTTGTCTGTACTTCGTTGGTTCTAGCCGGTGATACGGTGGCAATCGAGCATGATGACATTGAATGGGCATCCCGTACGGCCTCTTTTCATCGACGTCACAGTATAGCTCGATTGGATTGACTCGCCTTACCTGTACTTTGTTGGTTCTAGCCGGTGATATTGTGGTGACCAAGTATGACGACATGGGACGAGTAATTATGCGATGATGGGATGTCTCATGGTTGCTCCATTCCTTGTGCATCCTCGGTGGTCCACGCCGGTGATTTTGTGGAAATCGAGCATGATGACATTGAATGGGCATCCCGTAAGGCCTCTTCTCATCGACATCACAGTATGGCCGATTGGTTCGACTCGCCCTATCTGTACTTTGTTGGTTCTAGCCGGTGATACGGTGGCCACTGAGTATAACTACATGGGACGAGTAATTATGCGATGATGAGATGTCTCACGGTTGCTCCATTCCTTGTCCATCCTCGATGGTCCTCGCCGGTGATGCGGTGGCAATAGAGGATGATGACATTGATTGGGCATCCCGTAAGGCCTCTTCTCATCGATGTCACATTATGGCTTGATTGGTTTGACTCGCCTTGTCTATACTTCGTTGGTTGGAGCCGGTGATACGGTGGCCACCGAGTATAAAGACATGGGACGAGTAATTATGCGATGATGGGATGTCTCAAGGTTGCTCCATTCCTTGTCCATCATCGACGGTCCTCGCCGGTGATACGGTGGCAATCGAGCATGATGACATTGAATGGGCATCCCGTACGGCCTCTTTTCATCGACGTCACAGTATAGCTCGATTGGATTGACTCGCCTTGTCTGTACTTTGTTGGTTCTAGCCTGATATGCCCACGCCGACCACACCATCAAGTATAACGACTACATCAAGCAAGATGGAACAATCGTCAAGTCAAACTGCACCAGCTCATGTCTTCGATGGACCAATTACTCGTAGCCGAGCTAAACAGCTACAACAAGAGGTGCACGCGCTACTTTGTGAAATTCCATTTATTAATGAGAATTATATACTTCCTAAATCGTGCATGTTGCTATTACTCAGATTCACCAAGGAGGATGACAAGGACATGCCGAGACTGAACTAGAGAGGAGAACTACGTCGAATCAGTTCGGCCTGACAGAACTGTCATGAAGAAACGGTCATATCTTTTGATTTATAGAAGCTGTGAAGGTCCATGAGTACTTGTTGGAAAGGTGATGAAGTCAACTTTCTAATACCACTAAGTGTCGTGTGCTTTAGAGCTCCCAGCATGGCAGCCGAGTGCTTTTGGTGCAGACTGTTCAGAAGATCAATAGTCAGCATGATGTCCAAGTCTCAATGAGAAACTGTATCACTCTACAATATTTTGTGAAGCATGATACACATGGTGTGAAAGGTTATCAAATTATCTTTCCAACGCATCTGGTCCCGCATCTTTTGGATGTTCCTAGGTGGAGTTATGATCAAAACATTGAAGACCACTCAGAAGGCCAGAAGACATGCGGGAAATTGATGACCACTGCATGAATGATCAAGCCAGTTGGCCTTCCACCTTCCCCACGTGGCTCTTTCAGTTCACATCTATTTTTGGGACTAGTTGTTAGTATAAATACCCCTTATTTGTAAGCCAAAAGCAACTTTTGATGAATTGAGATTATCCCAGTGATACTTGCAGCTGAGCTGCTTGAGTGTTCTTACACACCCTTATTCTTGCGAGTTCTTCTCGGACTTGTGAGAGATCTCTCTGAGGTCCCCTAATTCGTGCTCTACGGCTTCCGTTCGGCTGCACCGTATTGTGTGGATTAGTCCCGGTTTGTGGTTCTGCGATCGTTCGGAGATCGAGTCGAAGTCCCCAAGGTTTCGGTGCCTCTCTCCCCGTCGTTTGGTCACAACCAAACCTTGGTCAGGTATAAAGCCAGTTATCCCCTGCTGTTCTACAGCAATTTATCCTTTGTTCTTGAACCTACTGTCGTGAAGATCGGGCCATCCTTGTGCTGAATCATATCGGCACTCATCATGTGGTAATCAGAGCTATCGTTGTCACGGTAGGTTTTGTTTTTTACCCACCCTCCCACCCTTTACAATTTGCTACTGGTTTCATCCATCATATACTATATTTTGTTCATGTCCTATAGTCCACTAAACAGCCAAAAAACATCCTATAGCCTTCTTTTGGTACTGTTGTTTTGTGTGTTACGTTCATCTTGTTGCTAGTCTCCTTCTTTGTTACACCATTGTGCTGTTTTTAATTTTTTTTTCCTGCACCCCTCATATGTTATCTTGGATTTGGAGATTAGTAAAAAAAATTTCAAAAAGAGAAAAAAGTGTGAAAGAAAAAAAAAGAGAAGAAAAAAAAAGATAGAAAAAAAAAGAGAAGTTGAAAGGGGTTCTGTTGCGGGTTGAGTTTGATATCTATAACTCAAGTTGGTGTTGGTTCTGGATAGCAACATTTTGACCGTATTACACACTTGGTTTCAGTACCATAGCCTCCCTTGAACAGCCACCTATAGCTCCACAAAATCTGAAACCGGACCTCTCGTCTTGTATCCTTTCGATCGCTTAATCACAGCTGCGGTACTGCCACTTTCAGCACACTCACAGTCCTTGAGAACACATAAGAACATGGGTACGTAAGAGGTGAGATCGAGTGTTTCCACAATAATTTCCATTCCATATTGTTCTTGCTGCTCCTAACATGTCAGGATCCAACTCAAGTACTCATGGTGGACAACATGGAGATGAAGACAATTGTGTTTCTCGGGCTGAGATGCGTCGCATGGCCGATCAACTCGTGGAGGCCATGGGAAGGATGCTTGATGAGCGAATTCCTGCAGCGGGAGGTCGAAGACCACATCATTGGCATGAAGACGATCACCGGGAAGAATCGGAAGATGAGAATTCTGGTTTCGACCATGGATTCGATCGTTTCGGCGCTAGACGGAGAGGCTATGGAGGTGGTCGCCGTGCTGATTTTGATAATCAGCATGGTGGGGGTCGCGCACAGGGGCGTCCTGCTGATGGTCGCCGCGTGCATTTTGAAGACGAAGAGTTTGAAGATCCAGATCATGTAGAAGGACCTCATGAAGATGAAAATCCTTTCGCTCAAGGTGGAAGGTTTGCTCGGCGTCATCATCGCCGGCCTGCTGATTTTGACGAAAGGGAATACCATCGTGGTCGTCGTTCTCATGACAACCCAGATAACATCGCTCGTGTCAAGTTGAGTATTCCAAAGTTTACTGGAAAGGAGAATGCTGATGAATTTCTTGAATGGGCTGTGCAATGTGATCACATATTCCGAGTACATAATCTTTCAGCTCAGCGCCGTGTGAATCTTGCTTCGGTGGAATTCTCTGGATATGCTCTCACTTGGTGGAACCAAGTGCAGGAGAATCAACGTGATTTGGGACGAGGATATATCAATACATGGGAGGAGATGAAGCAAGTGATGAGAAGGCGATTCGTGCCATCTAGCTATCAGCGTGATCTCAGGAACCGTTTGCAAATGTTAAAGCAAGGGAGGAGATCAGTTGATGAGTATTTCAAGGAGATGGAGCTACTGTTGGTGCGGGCTGGAATAAGAGAAGATGCAGAGTCAACAATGGCAAGATTTCTAGGAGGTCTTAATGAAGAAATTTCTGGTTTTGTGGAGATGTTTCCATATCATACCATGCAGGATCTTGTTGATCAAGCTATACGAACAGAGAAGAAGATGTTGGGGAACGGGTAGGCTACGATAGCATATAAAATTTCTACCGTTCAACCAGGAAACCTTGCAAGAGAGGATCATGGATCGTTACCACTAGACGCGCAGGCGGAGCGGAAGCGAATGTTGGAGCAGCTCGATCCAACGTAGTCGCGCGTCGGTGTAGAGGAAGTAGTCGATCACGTCAATCGTCTCCTTCTAGTCCAGCCGTCGGCACCGCAGCAGCAGCAGCGCCTCCTCGCGGTATCCACACGTACGGGGTTGGAGCACCGTGCGCGGCGTGCTAGCACCGGCAACACGGTTAGGGTTTTGTGGGCGAGAAAGAGGAGCACGACGGCTAGGGTTAAGGACTGGTGGAATCCCCTGCGCCTTAAGCCCCTCCTCCACTTAAATAGACCCTTCTAATGGGCCTCGACTAGTTGGCCCATTAGTGGACTAATTCCTCACACGGATCAATATCCGTATGACCCTCACATACGGATCAAATCCGTATTGTCTCTTGGGCATATCTCCAACAATCTCCCACTTGCACTAGAGACAATCACATAGGCAAGCGATGTTCCAACCCGTTAAGTGTGTGACCCGTTAGGTTCACATGTACACGACAATGATGTGAAAACCATTTTCAAATCATAAATCAATAGCGGCACCTAGCAGCACATACTGATTCTCATGTACACATAAAGATCATATCGGCTGAACCTTTGACATACGCAGTCAGCGATCCCTTTGCCTCACGATATCAGTCAAGCTTAAGGCAAGATACGTGCCATCCCTATAATAGCTCGACCATTCACTCGAACGTCTAGTGGATTTATCATGACTAACTTTTAGTCATTATGATTAACTTTTAATCACATTGGCATGGCCATGCACTTCTAAATCCATCTAACTCGAGGGGCCCAGAGATATCTCTCCTGTTATTAGGAGGGGCAAATTCCATCTTGACCGCTCACACCCCACGACATGTTTCATAGCATACCCGAAAATTACCTTTATAACTACCCAGTTACGGAATAGCGTTTGGTAATCCCTAAATATGCTATTACACATTCTGGGAATCAATGACAATCTCAGGTCTAAGGATCCCAAAGGTATATCATACAAGACAACAATTGATGGCACAATAATAACATCTCAGCAAAGTCTATTAGTGGGTCAGTCCAACACTATGTTCTTAACATATGTCCACATTATTGATTTGATATCTCCATATCAATGATCTGTGAAACACGATCATCAACCAATACATGTGCTAGTCCATGAATCATTATTGTCTAACACAATGATAAGGAACTAGGGATCATTTAGGATAATATTATAAAAGAACAATGAGTTTCACAAACAAGTCACGCACTTGTCAATCAATGCAATAATTATTATCCATAGAACAGAATAACACTTTATTCAATCACACATAAACATAGACATTACACAATCTCTCATACATTAATCATGCAGATATCTAATACCCATGGATCTCATATGTGCCTCATGCTTGGGCTGAGAGAGAGCTTTTGTCAACGGATCAGCGATGTTTGAGTCCGTGTGCACCTTGCATATCTTTACATCACCTCGAGCGACGATGTCCCGAATAAGATGATAACGCCGTAGTACGTGTTTGTTCTTTTGATGCGCTCTAGGCTCCTTGGCTTGCGCAATGGCACCACTATTATCACAATAGAGGTCCATTGGTGATACATCCGGCCCAGGTAGGGTGGAATAAAGCCCGACACACCGATCCGGATTCCCTGAATCCCGCAATCTTAGCATCGCAACTCCTGCCAAAAGCCTGACACACCGACCCGATTCTAGGTCCACGACCCGAATCCGCAGTCTTAGCACCGCAACACCGGCGCCCCCACTCAGGGAAAGGCCCAATCTCCCTAAAAGACTAGTCTGATAGGGGAAGGGTGGCTCTCCCTTTTAAGGTGGCTTCCACCTCCCAATCTAAGTAAGGTGGGATTATTCAGAGGCTCACACGGTCGTCGCCCTAGCGGGTAATAGTGGAGGATGTCCTCATCATTCTCCCCTTCTTAACAAGGGCCCAACTCTGATACCAAATGATACATCCGGCCCAGGTAGGGTGGAATAAAGCCCGACACACCGATCCGGATTCCCTGAATCCCGCAATCTTAGCATCGCAACTCCTGCCAAAAGCCTGACACACCGACCCGATTCTAGGTCCACGACCCGAATCCGCAGTCTTAGCACCGCAACACCGGCGCCCCCACTCAGGGAAAGGCCCAATCTCCCTAAAAGACTAGTCTGATAGGGGAAGGGTGGCTCTCCCTTTTAAGGTGGCTTCCACCTCCCAAGCTAAGTAAGGTGGGATTATTCAGAGGCTCACACGGTCGTCGCCCTAGCGGGTAATAGTGGAGGATGTCCTCATCAATTGGACTGGATGCACTAGGAACCACACCCAACTCAGAAACAAATTTTCTGATCCAAACAGCTTCCTTTGCAGCTTCTGAAGCGGCAAGGTACTCAGCCTCCGTTGTTGAGTCAGCAACCGTATCTTGCTTGGAACTCTTCCAGCTCACCGCGCCTCCATTGAGGCAAAACACATATCCAGATTGCGATCTCGAATCGTCTTTGTCGGTTTGGAAGCTAGCATCAGTGTAACCATTTACAACGAGCTCTTCCTCACCTCCATAGACTAGGAACATACCCATAGTCCTTCTTAAGTACTTTAGGATATTCTTATTAGCTCCCCAATGAGCTTCTCCTGGATTTGACTGGTATCTGCTCACAGCACTAAGAGCGTAGGCTACATCTGGGCGAGTACTTATCATGGCATACATGATGGACCCAACAGCCGAAGCATATGGAATCGCTCTCATTTTCTCTTGCTCATCTGGTGTCGAGGGACACTGGGTCTTGCTAAGAGAAACCCCATGTGACATGGGCAAGAAACCTTTCTTGGAATCCTGCATATTGAACCGTTTCAATACCTTGTCAATGTACGTGTCTTGGCTTAATCCAATTAGCCTCTTTGATCTATCTCTATAGATCTTAATGCCCAAAATGTAAGCTGCCTCTCCTAAGTCCTTCATTGAGAAACTCTTTCTCAAAGAAGTCTTAACAGCTTCAAGCATTGGAATATCATTACCGATCAGCAATATGTCATCCACATAAAGGACCAGAAAGACAAGCGCGCTCCCACTAGCCCTTTTATAAACACAAGGCTCTTCTTCGTTTTTAATGAAGCCAAACCCTTTGACTACCTCATCAAAGCGAAGATTCCAACTCCGAGATGCTTGCTTTAGTCCATAAATGGACCTTTGAAGCTTGCATATCTTCCTAGCATTTTGTGGATCGACAAAACCTTCAGGTTGTGTCATGTACACATCCTCACTTAGGTTTCCATTAAGGAAAGCCGTTTTGACATCCATTTGCCATATCTCATAATCATAAAATGCGGCAATTGCTAGAAGGATCCGTATAGACTTTAGCATAGCGACGAGCGAGAAGGTCTCATCATAATCAACCCCTTGAATTTGCTTAAAACTTTTCGCCACCAATCGTGCCTTATAGATGTGAACATTTCCATCCATGTCTATCTTTTTCTTAAAAACCCATTTACACTCAATGGTTTTTACACCATCAGGCGGATCTATCAAGTTCCAAACTTGATTTTCTCTCATGGATTCTAATTCGGATCTCATGGCTCCAAGCCATTTCTCAGAGTCCGGTCCCATCATTGCTTCACTGTAAGTCTTAGGCTCATCATTGTCTAACAATAATATGTCTCGCTGCCCCGTGGTTAGGAGCGTGAACTTTTCAGGAGCGCGACGTGCCCTTTCTGACCTACGCGGGGCTGGTGTTTCAACAATTGGTTCAACAACAATTTGTTCATCCAATTGTGGTATAGCGGAAGAAGAAACATTTTCTGGAGCTTCTTGAACTTCTTCAAGTTGCACCGTTCTCCCACTTACCCTTTTGGAGAGAAACTCTTTCTCTAGAAACACACCATTACGAGCGACAAACACTTTGCCCTCTTCCCGGTTGTAGAAATAATAACCTTTGGTTTCCCTAGGGTATCCTACAAAGAAGCATTTATCAGACTTGGAAGAAAGCTTATCAGACGTCATACGTTTTACATAAGCCTCACATCCCCAAATCTTAAGAAAAGACAACCCGGGACGCTTCCCAGTCCATATCTCATATGGTGTCCTTTCCACGGATTTAGATGGAACCCTATTAAGTGTGAAAGCGGCAGTTTCTAGAGCGTATCCCCAGAAGGATAATGGAAGATCACTTTGGCTCATCATAGACCTAACCATGTCTAACAAGGTTCGGTTCTTCCGTTCGGATACTCCATTCCATTGGGGCGTTCCCGGCGGAGTCCATTGTGGAACAATTCCACATTGCTTTAGATGTTCACCAAATTCATGGCTCAAATATTCACCACCACGATCAGATCGTAGGCGTTTAATAGTCTTGCCCAATTGATTTTGTACTTCATTTTGAAATTCTTTGAACTTTTCAAAGGATTCAGACTTATGCCTCATTAAGTAGATGTAACCATATCTACTAAAGTCGTCGGTAAAAGTTATGAAGTACTGAAAACCACCTCTGGCCGTGCAACTAATTGGTCCACATACATCCGTATGTACAAGTCCCAATAGTTCACTCGCCCTCTCACTATTTCCTGTGAAAGGCGACTTAGTCATTTTGCCAAGTAAACAAGATTCACATGTATCAATTGATTCAAAATCAAAAGAACTTAGAAGACCATCTGTATGGAGTTTCTTTATGCGCTTCTCATTTATATGACCTAAACGACAATGCCAAGTATACGTGGGATTCAAATCATTAGGCTTGAGCCTTTTCGCATCAATGTTATAAATAGGCTTATTCTCAAGATCTAAGTAATATAATCCATTCACCAATGGGCAATTACCATAGAGAATATTATTCAAATAAATGGAACAACACTTGTTCCTTATTATGACCTCATAACCATCATCTTCCTCCAAACATTTTGAAGAAATAATGTTTTTTTCCTAAGGCGGGAATATAATAACAATTATTTAACTCCAAAACTAATCCTGATGGTAATGAGAGTGGATAAGTTCCGACGGCCAACGCAGCAACCTTTGCACCATTGCCGACGCGAGCATCCACCTCGCCTTTTGCACATTTCCTTGCTTCTTTAAGCCCCTGCAACGATTTGCAAGTATGAATCATCGATCCGGTATCAAATACCCATGAACCATAAGGACATGTAGCAACATTATTAATTTCAATAACATTGATACCTGAATTAGAAGTGTCTCCACCCTTCTTCTTCAGCTCTTTCAGATAAAGCTTGCAATTCCTCTTCCAATGACCGGGTTTCTTGCAGTGAAAACAAGGATCACTACCCGCCGGTTTAGGCTTAGGAGCTGCTGCAGGCTTAGGCTTAGTGCTAGAGATCTGATCTGTAGCCTTAGCCTTAGTCTTGCGCTTTCGTTTCTTGCTATCCTTTTGAACCAAGTTAACTTGACTTGGACCAGATTTTTTGATGCTTGCCTCAGCTGTCTTAAGCATCCCATGCAACTCAGCCAATGTCTTCTCTAAGCTATTCATTTGAAAGTTCAAAATGAAAGGCTCATAGCGGAAGCGACTGGAGAATCACATCTGTGGCCAAATCAGGGTGTAGAGCAGCACCAAGTTTCTCCAGATTCTCAATGTAACCAATCATCTTGATCACATGAGGACTGACAGAACCGTTTTCAGCTAGCCTGCACGCAAACAAGGACTTTGAGATGTTATACCTCTCAGACCTTGCTTGGTTCTCAAACATGCCACGAAGTCCCTCAATCATATTGTGGGCATCCGCATTCTCATATTGCTTCTGAAGCTCAGAGGACATAGTGGCAAGCATGAGACAGCTAACATCAACTGCATCATTGGTATGTTTCTCATACTCCCTTTTCTGAGTGGCAGTAGCATTTTCTGGCAGATCATCAGGATAGGGAAGCTCTAGAACATATTCCTTTTTCTCTTGCTTGAGAACAATTCTCAAGTTGCGATACCAATCAATAAAGTTTGTTCCACTAAGCTTTTCTTTTTCAAGAATTGAGCGCAAATTGAAAGTGTTACTAGCGGTTGGTGCCATGATCTACAACAGAAAATATGCAAATATAAGCACTATGTAAATATAAAACTCTTATAAACATTTTAACAAAAGTTTATTATTCCACTATATGCTTGGAATCGTTTTCCCTCAAAACGACATATAGTGGTTCAAGATCCATATTCAACTTAGATCCTAGTGAGCTTTGGCATCACCGCTAGAAATCTAGTGACATAGGTAAGCAACACTTTGCTAATCACATCCCTATGTGACTCTTGTTTGTTGGGTGGCATCACATGCCCCGGCGCCAACACCATGCCCCAAAGCCCAAAACCGTTTTGATAGCTTTGTTAATTAAACCAATACTATGCATATAAATGTCCGACATTTATCCTAATAATTAAGATAGTTGAGGTACTCTACTTTGGCAGACCTACCATACAACGATCATAATTTTAATAGGTGCAGCTATTGGAAGGGCATATAATTTAATTTTTCTTGAGGGAACCTATTCTAGCATGTTAATCATATCTAATATAAATAACACATGAAAGAATAGGATGATAGGAACATCATCACAGGCAATCATATTAACTGTGAAATAGTATGGCCCCTTTCAATTGGTGATCTCCATCTCCATTGTCATCGCCATGTCTCCCGTCCCTTCAACCATCATGCTTGAGGCCTCCATGAACTAACAGTTAGCTACTACAACTAATAGCTAGTAATAAATTACATGAGAATATCAAGCATCACAGATCGACACGCAGGCCGTATACAATAATATGACAGCCTCAACCCAGCTGTAATTAATCATGGCACGCAGGCCATGCAAATCACATATATACATCACATGCATCTTTTGGGCCATACCATTCACAACATTCTCTGCAAAAACGAGTTAGGCGAGAAGCGAATGCTAACATGTGGCCAAAAGGGTGCTGTAACAATCTAGGCGTGTCCGTACGGCGGTCCCGCTGGCGGGGCAGTCGAGGGGGAAGCCGCCCCCCGCGGGTCTCAGGGCCGCGCCCTAAAACCTCGCAGGATTTCACAGATGTAAGATCGTATCTATAAAATCACAATGGAAATCCTATCGGGAAAATCATATTTGCCCGATTTGAGTCATTCACAATGGCTTAGTTTTCCATTAGGTTTTCATGAGTAGACTGCGGTACATGATTATGATACTATTGGCTCCTCTACTGGCGCGCAGCGTTAGTCCCGATGGTGATTCCAGCCGGTAGGGACAAGTCGCGCGCGCGCACGGAGAAGGAACACAAATAAATCAATGATGCATGTATTGCTATCCGCCCATTACCTTGTGAACCTCCCTATCATCATTGATCTAATCAATCCGAACACAAAACATGTAATAGATCTCATCTAGTACATCAACATATCGACTATATGCACAAGATCTAGATCACAAACTACACAAGGTCGGCTCTGATACCACTGTTGGGGAACGGGTAGGCTACGATAGCATATAAAATTTCTACCGTTCAACCAGGAAACCTTGCAAGAGAGGATCATGGATCGTTACCACTAGACGCGCAGGCGGAGCGGAAGCGAATGTTGGAGCAGCTCGATCCAACGTAGTCGCGCGTCGGTGTAGAGGAAGTAGTCGATCACGTCAATCGTCTCCTTCTAGTCCAGCCGTCGGCACCGCAGCAGCAGCAGCGCCTCCTCGCGGTATCCACACGTACGGGGTTGGAGCACCGTGCGCGGCGTGCTAGCACCGGCAACACGGTTAGGGTTTTGTGGGCGAGAAAGAGGAGCACGACGGCTAGGGTTAAGGACTGGTGGAATCCCCTGCGCCTTAAGCCCCTCCTCCACTTAAATAGACCCTTCTAATGGGTCTCGACTAGTTGGCCCATTAGTGGACTAATTCCTCACACGGATCAATATCCGTATGACCCTCACATACGGATCAAATCCGTATTGTCTCTTGGGCATATCTCCAACAGAAGATTCAGCAAGAGTCACGTCGAAAATCTTATGGTAGTCATTCTATTGCTGCCCCATGGCGCAAACAGCAGTCAAGTACTTCCTATGGTGCTGGACGATCTCAAGGAGATGCAGCCAAGTCTTCTCCATTATTTGTTCCATCAAAGATGGCAGCTTCCACAGCGTCATCACCAGCAACTCAGCAGCGACCCGCTGCAAGTTCAGCAGCCCAAAGTAATGTCTCAGGAGCTACATCTTCTTCTCGAAGCAGAGAAATTGTGTGCCATAAATGCCACGGTCGTGGGCACATTGCTGCCCAATGCCCAAGCAAGAGGACCATGTTGTTGAATGATAAAGGCGAATGGGAATCCGAGAGTGATCCGGAGGATGCTGGACCGATATTTGATGAAGAAATTGAGGAGGAAGGGGATGAGATCCAGCCTGAAGAAGGAGAACATAATTGCTTTATTTCTCTACGAGTGCTTAGTGTAACAACAAAAAAGGAAGACAATGGGCAGCGACATAATTTGTTCCATACCCGTGGACTAATCAAAGATAAAGTGTGTCGCATCATCGTTGATAATGGCAGCTGCAACAATATTGCTAGCCAAGAATTGGTGGACAGATTGGGACTGAAACCACGACGTCATCCTAGCCCATACAAGATGCAGTGGCTTAATGATTGTGGTGCGCTGCGTGTCAGTCTTACTGTGACTGTACCATTCTCTGTTGGTAAATACAATGATCATGTGGAGTGCGACGTGGTGCCTATGCAAGCCTGTCAGCTGCTGCTCGGTCGACCATGGCTATATGATCGTGATGTCCAGATTTTTGGAAGGACCAACAAGCTGTCTTTTGTGTACAAAGGAGAGCGAATTTCCTTGCTTCCTTTGACACCAGAAGAAATTTTGAAGGATGATATAAAGAAGAAACAGCGTGAGAGCGAGCACCACTTGCGAGTGAGCCACAAAAATAGCAAGGAAGAGTGTCCACAGCCAAATCAAACCCCACAGCTGCAAAGAACCCAGAAACCGGGAAAAGAGGGTTTAGTAATGATGGCTAGGAAGGGGGATATCAAAGAATTGAGTGAACCCGATGCCATGTTCTTTGTACTTCTGTACAAGGACACTTTTCTTTCTACTAATGCCTTACCCTCTACCCTGCCGAGTACTATTTTAAATGTCTTGCAGAAATATGAAGATGTCTTTCCGGACGAAGTACCACCAGGGCTGCCACCTAAGAGAGGGATCGAGCATCAAATCGACTTGGTTCCTGGTGCGTCACTTCCGAACAGGGCTGCATACCGCACCAACCCAGAGGAGACAAAAGAAATTCAGCGACAAGTGGAGGACTTGATGAAAAAAGGGTATGTACAGGAAAGTCTTTCCCCTTGTGCTGTTCCTGTTCTTTTGGTGCCTAAGAAAGATGGGTCTTGGAGAATGTGTGTGGATTGCCGCGCAATTAACAACATCACCGTGAGATATAGGCATCCCATTCCTCGCTTAGATGATATGCTTGATGAACTTAGTGGTGCTAATTTTTTCACAAAAATTGATTTAAGAAGTGGCTATCACCAGATTCGTATGAAAGAAGGAGATGAGTGGAAAACAGCCTTTCAAACAAAATTTGGATTGTATGAATGGTTAGTGATGCCCTTCGGTTTAACCAATGCACCTAGTACATTTATGCGATTAATGAATCATGTGCTTAGAACTTTCATTGGTAAATTTGTTGTGGTTTATTTTGATGACATCCTAATCTACAGCAAGACTCTTGAAGAACATGCTGCACATATCCAGAGCGTGCTTGCTGTCCTGCGTGAACAAAAATTGTACGCTAACCTTGAGAAGTGCACCTTCTGCACCGACAAGGTAGTTTCCTTGGTTTTGTTGTTTCAGGACAAGGTGTGGAGGTGGATGATGAGAAAGTCAAGGCTGTACACGAATGGACGCCTCCACAGAACGTGAGCCAAGTGAGAAGCTTCCTTGGACTTGCTGGTTTCTACCGGCGATTCGTGAAAGATTTCAGCACAATCGCTGCTCCAATCAATGAGCTGACCAAGAAAGATGTACCTTTCATATGGGGAGAAGCACAACAAAAGGCCTTTGAAGAATTACAGAACAAACTCACAACAGCCCCAGTCATTGCACTTCCAGATTTCACCAAGACCTTTGAAATTGAATGTGATGCAAGTGGAGTTGGGATTGGAGGCGTGCTGATGCAAGAAAAGAGACCAATTGCATTCTTCAGTGAAAAGCTAAGTGGTCCGACTTTGAATTATTCAGTTTATGATAAAGAATTATATGCTCTCGTTCGGAGTTTGGAAACTTGGCAACATTACCTTTATTCTAAAGAATTTGTGATACATTCCGATCATGAATCATTGAAACATCTTAAGGGACAACTAAAACTGAATAGACGACATGCTAAGTGGAGTGAATTTATTGAGTCCTTTCCTTATATTATCAAATATAAGAAAGGTCAAGACAATATTGTAGCTGATGCTTTATCTCGACGTCATGCTTTGCTCACACAACTTGATGCTAAAATTCTCGGATTGGAAAGTATAAAGGAATTATATGCCACTGATTCGTACTTTGCTGAACCATATGCCAAGTGTGGTAATGGCAAAGGATGGAAAAAGTATCATGTGCATGATGGATTTTTATTTCGCGCTAACAAACTTTGTATTCCAGATTGCTCTGTTCGACTTTTACTCGTGCAGGAAGCTCATGCAGGTGGACTTATGGGCCATTTTGGAGCCAGGAAGACGGAGCAAGTGCTGGCCGACCATTTCTTTTGGCCAAAAATGAGACGAGATGTAGAGAGACATGTTCTTCGCTGCGAAAACTGCCACAAAGCTAAGTCTCGTCTGAACCCTCATGGTTTATATACTCCTCTTCCTATTCCTAATGCACCTTGGGAGGACATTTCAATGGATTTTGTTCTTGGGTTACCACGGACCAAAAGGAGAAGGGATTCAATTTTTGTCGTGGTTGATCGTTTCAGCAAAATGGCACATTTTATTCCTTGCCACAAGAGCGACGATGCTTCCCATATTGCTGAATTATTTTTCAGGGAAATCGTGTGACTACATGGAGTGCCACGTACCATTGTGTCGGATCGTGACACCAAGTTCTTAAGCTACTTTTGGAAGACATTATGGGGCAAACTTGGGACAAGACTGCTATTCTCCACAACATGTCATCCGCAAACTGATGGCCAAACTGAAGTTGTGAATCGAACACTATCAATGTTGCTGCGAGCTGTCCTTAAGAAGAACTTGAAACTATGGGAAGAAAGCTTGCCACATGTTGAGTTTGCATACAATAGGGCAGTACACTCGACCACTAGATTTTGTCCATTTGAAATTGTATATGGATTCAAACCCACTGCTCCCATAGATCTTTTGTCTTTACCCATGCAGGAACGTGTGAACTTCGACGCAAGCAAGCGAGCTGAATTTGTCAAGAACATTCATGATAGAACTCGGGTCAATATTCAAAAGATGACCAAGCAGTATGAGAAGCACGCTAACAAGGGTCGCAGGAAGGTGTTGTTCGAACCAGGGGACTTGGTTTGGGTGCACCTTCGAAAGGATCGTTTTCCAGAGCTGCGCAAGAGCAAGTTGCAACCCCGGGCTGACGGACCATTCAAAGTTCTACGCAAGATCAACGACAATGCTTATGAAATTGATCTGCCAAGTACTTATGGTGTGAGTACCAGTTTCAATGTGTCCGACCTCTCTCCATTCTTTGCATTGGAAGAGTCGAGGACGACTCTTTTTCAAGGGGGGGAGGATGATATGCCCACGCCGACCACACCATCAAGTATAACGACTACATCAAGCAAGATGGAACAATCGTCAAGTCAAACTGCACCAGCTCATGTCTTCGATGGACCAATTACTCGTAGCCGAGCTAAACAGCTACAACAAGAGGTGCACGCGCTACTTTGTGAAATTCCATTTATTAATGAGAATTATATACTTCCTAAATCGTGCATGTTGCTATTACTCAGATTCACCAAGGAGGATGACAAGGACATGCCGAGACTGAACTAGAGAGGAGAACTACGTCGAATCAGTTCGGCCTGACAGAACTGTCATGAAGAAACGGTCATATCTTTTGATTTATAGAAGCTGTGAAGGTCCATGAGTACTTGTTGGAAAGGTGATGAAGTCAACTTTCTAATGCCACTAAGTGTCGTGTGCTTTAGAGCTCCCAGCTTGGCAGCCGAGTGCTTTTGGTGCAGACTGTTCAGAAGATCAATAGTCAGCATGATGTCCAAGTCTCAGTGAGAAACTGTATCACTCTACAATATTTCGTGAAGCATGATACACATGGTGTGAAAGGTTATCAAATTATCTTTCCAACGCATCTGGTCCCGCATCTTTTGGATGTTCCTAGGTGGAGTTATGATCAAAACATTGAAGACCACTCAGAAGGCCAGAAGACATGCGGGAAATTGATGACCACTGCATGAATGATCAAGCCAGTTGGCCTTCCACCTTCCCCACGTGGCTCTTTCAGTTCACATCTATTTTTGGGACTAGTTGTTAGTATAAATACCCCTTATTTGTAAGCCAAAAGCAACTTTTGATGAATTGAGATTATCCCAGTGATATTTGCAGCTGAGCTGCTTGAGTGTTCTTACACACCCTTATTCTTGCGAGTTCTTCTCGGACTTGTGAGAGATCTCTCTGAGGTCCCCTAATTCGTGCTCTACGGCTTCCGTTCGGCTGCACCGTATTGTGTGGATTAGTCCCGGTTTGTGGTTCTGCGATCGTTCGGAGATCGAGTCGAAGTCCCCAAGGTTTCAGTGCCTCTCTCCCCGTCGTTTGGTCACAACCAAACCTTGGTCAGGTATAAAGCCAGTTATCCCCTGCTGTTCTACAGCAATTTATCCTTTGTTCTTGAACCTACTGTCATGAAGATCGGGCCATCCTTGTGCTGAATCATATCGGCACTCATCATAGCCGGTGATACGGTGGCCACTGAGTATAACGACATGGGACGAGTAATTACGCGATGATGAGATGTCTCACGGTTGCTCCATTCCTTGTCCATCCTCGATGGTCCTCACCGGTGACGCGGTGGCAATAGAGCATGATGACATTGAATGGGCATCCCGTATGGCCTCTTCTCATCGACATCACATTATGGCTTGATTGGTTTGACTCGCCTTGTCTGTACTTCGTTGGTTCTAGCCGGTGATACGGTGGCCACCGAGTATAACGACATGGGATGAGTAATTATGCGATGATGGGATGTCTCATGGTTGCTCCATTCCTTGTCCATCCTTGACGGTACTCGCTGGTGATACGGTGGCAATCGAGCATGATGACATTGAATGGTCTTCCCGTAAGACCTCTTCTCATCAACGTCATAGTGTGACCCGATTGGTTTGGCTCGCCTTGTCTGTACTTCGTTGGTTCTAGCCGGCGATACGGTGGCCACCGAGTATAAAGACATGGGATGAGTAATTATGCGATGATGGGATGTCTCACGGTTGCTCCATTCCTTGTCCATCCTCGATGGTGCTCACCGGTGATACGGAGGCAATCGAGCATGATGACATTGAATGGGCATCCCGTACGGCCTCTTTTCATCGACGTCACAATATAGCTCGATTGGATTGACTCGCCTTACCTGTACTTTGTTGGTTCTAGCCGGTGATATGGTGGCCACCAAGTATGACGACATGGGACGAGTAATTATGCGATGATGGGATGTCTCATGGTTGCTCCATTCCTTGTGCATCCTCGGTGGTCCACGCCGGTGATTTTGTGGAAATCGAGCATGATGACATTGAATGGGCACCCCGTAAGGCCTCTTCTCATCGACATCACAGTATGGCCGATTGGTTCGACTCGCCTTGTCTGTACTTTGTTGGTTCTAGCCGGTGATACGGTGGCCACTGAGTATAACTACATGGGACGAGTAATTATGCAATGATGAGATGTCTCACGGTTGCTCCATTCCTTGTCCATCCTCGATGGTTCTCGCCGGTGATGCGGTGGCAATAGAGGATGATGACATTGAATGGGCATCCCGTAAGGCCTCTTCTCATCGACGTCACATTATGGCTTGATTGGTTTGACTTGCCTTGTCTGTACTTCGTTGGTTCTAGCCGGTGATACGGTGGGCACCGAGTATAAAGACATGGGACGAGTAATTATGCGATGATGGGATGTCTCAAGATTGCTCCATTCCTTGTCCATCCTCGATGGTCCTCGCCGGTGATACGGTGGCAATCGAGCATGATGACATTGAATGGGCATCCCGTACGGCCTCTTTTCATCGACATCACAGTATAGCTCGATTGGATTGACTCGCCTTACCTGCACTTTGTTGGTTCTAGCCGGTGATACGGTGGCCACCAAGTATAACGACATGGGACGAGTAATTATGCGAGGATGTCATGTCTCACGGTTGCTCCATTCCTTGTCCATCCTCGACGGTCCTCGCCGGTGATACGGTGGCAATCGAGCATGATGAGATTGAATCGGCATCCCGTGAGGCCTCTTTTCATCGATGTCACAGTATGGCCGGATTGGTTCTACTTGCCTTGTCTATACTTCATTGGTTCTAGTCGGTGATACCGTGGCCACCGAGTATAACGACATGGGACAAGTAATTATGCGATGATGGGATGTCTCAAGGTTGCTCCATTCCTTAGTCATCCTCGGTGGTCCTCGCCGGTGATACGGTGGCAATCGAGCATGATGACATTGAATGGGCATCCCGTACGGCCTCTTTTCATCGACGTCACAGTATAGCTCGATTGGATTGACTCGCCTTACCTGTACTTTGTTGGTTCTAGATGGTGATACGGTGGCCATAGAGTATAACGACATGGGACGAGTAATTTTGCGATGATGGGATGTCTCACGGTTGCTCCATTCCTTGTGCATCCTCGGTGGTCCACTCCCGGTGATACGGTGGAAATCGAGCATGATGACATTGAATGGGCATCCCGTAAGACCTCTTCTCATCAACGTCATAGTGTGACCCAATTGGTTTGGCTCACCTTGTCTGTGCTTCGTTGGTTCTAGCCGGTAATGTGGTGGCCACTGAGTATAACGACATGGGACGAGTAATTATGCGATGATGGGATGTCTCACGGTTGCTCCATTCCTTGTCCATCATCGACGGTCCTCGCGGGTGATACGATGGCAATCGAGCATGATGACATTAAATGGGCATCCCGTAAGGCCTCTTCTCATCAACTTCACAGTATGGCCGATTGGTTCGGCTCGCCTTGTCTATACTTCATTCATTCTAGCCGGTGATACGGTGGCCACCGAGTATAACGACATGGGACGAGTAATTATGCGATGATAGGATGTCTCATGGTTGCTCCATTCCTTGTCCATCCTTGACGGTACTCGCTGGTGATACGGTGGCAATCGAGCATGATGACATTGAATGGTCTTCCCGTAAGACCTCTTCTCATCAACGTCATAGTGTGACCCGATTGGTTTGGCTCGCCTTGTCTGTACTTCGTTGGTTCTAGCCGGCGATACGGTGGCCACCGTGTATAAAGACATGGGATGAGTAATTATGCGATGATGGGATGTCTCACGGTTGCTCCATTCCTTGTCCATCCTTGATGGTCCTCACCGGTGATACGGTGGCAATCGAGCATGATGACATTGAATGGGCATCCCGTACGGCCTCTTTTCATCGATCACAGTATAGCTCGATTGGATTGACTAGCCTTACCTGTACTTTGTTGGTTCTAGCCGGTGATATGGTGGCCACCAAGTATGACAACATGGGACGAGTAATTATGCGATGATGGGATGTCTCATGGTTGCTCCATTCCTTGTGCATCCTCGGTGGTCCACGCCGGTGATTTTGTGGAAATCGAGCATGATGACATTGAATGGGCATCCCGTAAGGCCTCTTCTCATCGACATCACAGTATGGCCAATTGGTTCGACTCGCCTTGTCTGTACTTTGTTGGTTCTAGCCGGTGATACGGTGGCCACTGAGCATAACTACATGGGACGAGTAATTATGCGATGATGAGATGTCTCACGGTTGCTCCATTCCTTGTCCATCCTCGATGGTCCTCGCCGGTGATGCGGTGGCAATAGAGGATGATGACATTGAATGGGCATCCCGTAAGGCCTCTTCTCATCGACGTCACATTATGGCTTGATTGGTTTGACTCGCCTTGTCTGTACTTCGTTGGTTCTAGCCGGTGATACGGTGGCCACCGAGTATAAAGACATGGGACGAGTAATTATGCGATGATGGGATGTCTCAAGGTTGCTCCATTCCTTGTCCTTCCTCGATGGTCCTCGCCGGTGACACGGTGGCAATCGAACATGATGACATTGAATGGGCATCCCGTACGGCCTCTTTTCATCGACGTCACAGTATAGCTCGATTGGATTGACTCGCCTTACCTGCACTTTGTTGGTTCTAGCCGGTGATACGGTGGCCACCAAGTATAACGACATGGGACGAGTAATTATGCGGGGATGTGATGTCTCACGGTTGCTCCATTCCTGGTCCATCCTCGACGGTCCTCACCGGTGATACGGTGGCAATCGAGCATGATGACATTGAATGGGCATCCCGTGAGGCCTCTTTTCATCGATGTCACAGTATGGCCGATTGGTTCGACTCGCCTTGTCTGTACTTTGTTGGTTCTTGCCGGTGATACGGTGGCCACTGAGTATAACTACATGGGACGAGTAATTATGCGATGATGAGATGTCTCACGGTTGCTCCATTCCTTGTCCATCCTCGATGGTCGTCGCCGGTGATGCGGTGGCAATAGAGGATGATGACATTGAATGGGCATCCCGTAAGGCCTCTTCTCATCGACGTCACATTATGGCTTGATTGGTTTGACTCGCCTTGTCTGTACTTCGTTGGTTCTAGCCGGTGATACGGTGGCCACCGAGTATAAAGACATGGGACGAGTAATTATGCGATGATGGGATGTCTCAAGGTTGCTCCATTCCTTGTCCATCCTCGATGGTCCTCGCCGGTGATACGGTGGCAATCGAACATGATGACATTGAATGGGCATCCCGTACGGCCTCTTTTCATCGACGTCACAGTATAGCTCGATTGGATTGACTCGCCTTACCTGCACTTTGTAGGTTCTAGCCGGTGATACGGTGGCCACCAAGTATAACGACATGGGACGAGTAATTATGCGGGGATGTGATGTCTCACGGTTGCTCCATTCCTTGTCCATCCTCGACGGTCCTCGCCGGTGATACGGTGGAAATCGATCATGATGACATTGAATGGGCATCCCGTGAGGCCTCTTTTCATCGATGTCACAGTATGGCCGGATTGGTTCTACTTGCCTTGTCTATACTTCATTGGTTCTAGCCGGTGATACCGTGGCCACCGAGTATAACGACATGGGACAAGTAATTATGCGATAATGGGATGTCTCACGGTTGCTCCATTCCTTGTGCATCCTCGGTGGTCCACGCCGGTGATTTTGTGGAAATCGAGCATTATGACATTGAATGGGCATCCCGTAAGGCCTCTTCTCATCGACATCACATTATGGCCGATTGGTTCGACTCGCCTTGTCTGTACTTTGTTGGTTCTAGCCGGTGATACGGTGGCCACTGAGTATAACTACATGGGACGAGTAATTATGCGATGATGAGATGTCTCACGGTTGCTCCATTCCTTGTCCATCCTCGATGGTCCTCGCCGGTGATGCGGTGGCAATAGAGGATGATGACATTGAATGGGCATCCCGTAAGGCCTCTTCTCATCGACGTCACATTATGGCTTGATTGGTTTGACTCGCCTTGTCTGTACTTCGTTGGTTCTAGCCGGTGATACGGTGGCCACCGAGTATAAAGACATGGGACGAGTAATTATGCGATGATGGGCTGTCTCAAGGTTGCTCCATTCCTTGTCCATCCTCGATGGTCCTCGCTGGTGATACGGTGGCAATCGAACATGATGACATTGAATGGGCATCCCGTACGGCCTCTTTTCATCGACGTCACAGTATAGCTCGATTGGATTGACTCGCCTTACCTGCACTTTGTTGGTTCTAGCCGGTGATACGGTGGCCACCAAGTATAACAACATGGGACGAGTAATTATGCGGGGATGTGATGTCTCACGGTTGCTCCATTCCTTGTCCATCCTCGACGGTCCTCGCCGGTGATAAGGTGGCAATCGAGCATGATGACATTGAATGGGCATCCCGTGAGGCCTCTTTTCATCGATGTCACAGTATGGCCGATTGGTTCGACTCGCCTTGTCTGTACTTTGTTGGTTCTTGCCGGTGATACGGTGGCCACTGAGTATAACTACATGGGACGAGTAATTATGCGATGATGAGATGTCTCACGGTTGCTCCATTCCTTGTCCATCCTCGATGGTCGTCGCCGGTGATGCGGTAGCAATAGAGGATGATGACATTGAATGGGCATCCCGTAAGGCCTCTTCTCATCGACGTCACATTATGGCTTGATTGGTTTGACTCGCCTTGTCTGTACTTCGTTGGTTCTAGCCGGTGATACGGTGGCCACCGAGTATAAAGACATGGGACGAGTAATTATGCGATGATGGGATGTCTCAAGGTTGCTCCATTCCTTGTCCATCCTCGATGGTCCTCGCCGGTGATACGGTGGCAATCGAACATGATGACATTGAATGGGCATCCCGTACGACCTCTTTTCATCGACGTCACAGTATAGCTCGATTGGATTGACTCGCCTTACCTGCACTTTGTAGGTTCTAGCCGGTGATACGGTGGCCACCAAGTATAACGACATGGGACGAGTAATTATGCGGGGATGTGATGTCTCACGGTTGCTCCATTCCTTGTCCATCCTCGACGGTCCTCGCCGGTGATACGGTGGCAATCGAGCATGATGACTTTGAATGGGCATCCCGTGAGGCCTCTTTTCATCGATGTCACAGTATGGCCGATTGGTTCGACTCGCCTTGTCTGTACTTTGTTGGTTCTTGCCGGTGATACGGTGGCCACTGAGTATAACTACATGGGACAAGTAATTGTGCGATAATGGGATGTCTCACGGTTGCTCCATTCCTTGTCCATCCTCGATGGTCGTCGCCGGTGATGCGGTGGCAATAGAGGATGATGACATTGAATGGGCATCCCGTAAGGCCTCTTCTCATCGACGTCACATTATGGCTTGATTGGTTTGACTCGCCTTGTCTGTACTTCGTTGGTTCTAGCCGGTGATACGGTGGCCACCGAGTATAAAGACATGGGACGAGTAATTATGCGATGATGGGATGTCTCAAGGTTGCTCCATTCCTTGTCCATCCTCGATGGTCCTTGCCGGTGATACGGTGGCAATCGAACATGATGACATTGAATGGGCATCCCGTACGGCCTCTTTTCATCGACGTCACAGTATAGCTCGATTGGATTGACTCGCCTTACCTGCACTTTGTAGGTTCTAGCTGGTGATACGGTGGCCACCAAGTATAACGACATGGGACGAGTAATTATGCGGGGATGTGATGTCTCACGGTTGCTCCATTCCTTGTCCATCCTCGACGGTCCTCGCCGGTGATAAGGTGGCAATCGAGCATGATGACATTGAATGGGCATCCCGTGAGGCCTCTTTTCATCGATGTCACAGTATGGCCGATTGGTTCGACTCGCCTTGTCTGTACTTTGTTGGTTCTTGCCGGTGATACGGTGGCCACTGAGTATAACTACATGGGACGAGTAATTATGCGATGATGAGATGTCTCACGGTTGCTCCATTCCTTGTCCATCCTCGATGGTCGTCGCCGGTGATGCGGTAGCAATAGAGGATGATGACATTGAATGGGCATCCCGTAAGGCCTCTTCTCATCGACGTCACATTATGGCTTGATTGGTTTGACTCGCCTTGTCTGTACTTCGTTGGTTCTAGCCGGTGATACGGTGGCCACCGAGTATAAAGACATGGGACGAGTAATTATGCGATGATGGGATGTCTCAAGGTTGCTCCATTCCTTGTCCATCCTCGATGGTCCTCGCCGGTGATACGGTGGCAATCGAACATGATGACATTGAATGGGCATCCCGTACGACCTCTTTTCATCGACGTCACAGTATAGCTCGATTGGATTGACTCGCCTTACCTGCACTTTGTAGGTTCTAGCCGGTGATACGGTGGCCACCAAGTATAACGACATGGGACGAGTAATTATGCGGGGATGTGATGTCTCACGGTTGCTCCATTCCTTGTCCATCCTCGACGGTCCTCGCCGGTGATACGGTGGCAATCGAGCATGATGACTTTGAATGGGCATCCCGTGAGGCCTCTTTTCATCGATGTCACAGTATGGCCGATTGGTTCGACTCGCCTTGTCTGTACTTTGTTGGTTCTTGCCGGTGATACGGTGGCCACTGAGTATAACTACATGGGACAAGTAATTGTGCGATAATGGGATGTCTCACGGTTGCTCCATTCCTTGTCCATCCTCGATGGTCGTCGCCGGTGATGCGGTGGCAATAGAGGATGATGACATTGAATGGGCATCCCGTAAGGCCTCTTCTCATCGACGTCACATTATGGCTTGATTGGTTTGACTCGCCTTGTCTGTACTTCGTTGGTTCTAGCCGGTGATACGGTGGCCACCGAGTATAAAGACATGGGACGAGTAATTATGCGATGATGGGATGTCTCAAGGTTGCTCCATTCCTTGTCCATCCTCGATGGTCCTTGCCGGTGATACGGTGGCAATCGAACATGATGACATTGAATGGGCATCCCGTACGGCCTCTTTTCATCGACGTCACAGTATAGCTCGATTGGATTGACTCGCCTTACCTGCACTTTGTAGGTTCTAGCCGGTGATACGGTGGCCACCAAGTATAACGACATGGGACGAGTAATTATGCGGGGATGTGATGTCTCACGGTTGCTCCATTCCTTGTCCATCCTCGACGGTCCTCGCCGGTGATGCGGTGGCAATAGAGGATGATGACATTGAATGGGCATCCCGTAAGGCCTCTTCTCATCGACGTCACATTATGGCTTGATTGGTTTGACTCGCCTTGTCTGTACTTCGTTGGTTCTAGCCGGTGATACGGTGGCCACCGAGTATAAAGACATGGGACGAGTAATTATGCGATGATGGGCTGTCTCAAGGTTGCTCCATTCCTTGTCCATCCTCGATGGTCCTCGCTGGTGATACGGTGGCAATCGAACATGATGACATTGAATGGGCATCCCGTACGGCCTCTTTTCATCGACGTCACAGTATAGCTCGATTGGATTGACTCGCCTTACCTGCACTTTGTTGGTTCTAGCCGGTGATACGGTGGCCACCAAGTATAACAACATGGGACGAGTAATTATGCGGGGATGTGATGTCTCACGGTTGCTCCATTCCTTGTCCATCCTCGACGGTCCTCGCCGGTGATAAGGTGGCAATCGAGCATGATGACATTGAATGGGCATCCCGTGAGGCCTCTTTTCATCGATGTCACAGTATGGCCGATTGGTTCGACTCGCCTTGTCTGTACTTTGTTGGTTCTTGCCGGTGATACGGTGGCCACTGAGTATAACTACATGGGATGAGTAATTATGCGATGATGAGATGTCTCACGGTTGCTCCATTCCTTGTCCATCCTCGATGGTTGTCGCCGGTGATGCGGTGGCAATAGAGGATGATGACATTGAATGGGCATCCCGTAAGGCCTCTTCTCATCGACGTCACATTATGGCTTGATTGGTTTGACTCGCCTTGTCTGTACTTCGTTGGTTCTAGCCGGTGATACGGTGGCCACCGAGTATAAAGACATGGGACGAGTAATTATGCGATGATGGGATGTCTCAAGGTTGCTCCATTCCTTGTCCATCCTCGATGGTCCTCGCCGGTGATACGGTGGCAATCGAACATGATGACATTGAATGGGCATCCCGTACGGCCTCTTTTCATCGACGTCACAGTATAGCTCGATTGGATTGACTCGCCTTACCTGCACTTTGTAGGTTCTAGCCGGTGATACGGTGGCCACCAAGTATAACGACATGGGACGAGTAATTATGCGGGGATGTGATGTCTCACGGTTGCTCCATTCCTTGTCCATCCTCGACGGTCCTCGCCGGTGATACGGTGGCAATCGAGCATGATGACTTTGAATGGGCATCCCGTGAGGCCTCTTTTCATCGATGTCACAGTATGGCCGATTGGTTCGACTCGCCTTGTCTGTACTTTGTTGGTTCTTGCCGGTGATACGGTGGCCACTGAGTATAACTACATGGGACAAGTAATTGTGCGATAATGGGATGTCTCACGGTTGCTCCATTCCTTGTCCATCCTCGATGGTCGTCGCCGGTGATGCGGTGGCAATAGAGGATGATGACATTGAATGGGCATCCCGTAAGGCCTCTTCTCATCGACGTCACATTATGGCTTGATTGGTTTGACTCGCCTTGTCTGTACTTCGTTGGTTCTAGCCGGTGATACGGTGGCCACCGAGTATAAAGACATGGGACGAGTAATTATGCGATGATGGGATGTCTCAAGGTTGCTCCATTCCTTGTCCATCCTCGATGGTCCTTGCCGGTGATACGGTGGCAATCGAACATGATGACATTGAATGGGCATCCCGTACGGCCTCTTTTCATCGACGTCACAGTATAGCTCGATTGGATTGACTCGCCTTACCTGCACTTTGTAGGTTCTAGCCGGTGATACGGTGGCCACCAAGTATAACGACATGGGACGAGTAATTATGCGGGGATGTGATGTCTCACGGTTGCTCCATTCCTTGTCCATCCTCGACGGTCCTCGCCGGTGATGCGGTGGCAATAGAGGATGATGACATTGAATGGGCATCCCGTAAGGCCTCTTCTCATCGACGTCACATTATGGCTTGATTGGTTTGACTCGCCTTGTCTGTACTTCGTTGGTTCTAGCCGGTGATACGGTGGCCACCGAGTATAAAGACATGGGACGAGTAATTATGCGATGATGGGCTGTCTCAAGGTTGCTCCATTCCTTGTCCATCCTCGATGGTCCTCGCTGGTGATACGGTGGCAATCGAACATGATGACATTGAATGGGCATCCCGTACGGCCTCTTTTCATCAACGTCACAGTATAGCTCGATTGGATTGACTCGCCTTACCTGCACTTTGTTGGTTCTAGCCGGTGATACGGTGGCCACCAAGTATAACAACATGGGACGAGTAATTATGCGGGGATGTGATGTCTCACGGTTGCTCCATTCCTTGTCCATCCTCGACGGTCCTCGCCGGTGATAAGGTGGCAATCGAGCATGATGACATTGAATGGGCATCCCGTGAGGCCTCTTTTCATCGATGTCACAGTATGGCCGATTGGTTCGACTCGCCTTGTCTGTACTTTGTTGGTTCTTGCCGGTGATACGGTGGCCACTGAGTATAACTACATGGGACGAGTAATTATGCGATGATGAGATGTCTCACGGTTGCTCCATTCCTTGTCCATCCTCGATGGTCGTCGCCGGTGATGCGGTGGCAATAGAGGATGATGACATTGAATGGGCATCCCGTAAGGCCTCTTCTCATCGACGTCACATTATGGCTTGATTGGTTTGACTCGCCTTGTTTGTACTTCGTTGGTTCTAGCCGGTGATACGGTGGCCACCGAGTATAAAGACATGGGACGAGTAATTATGCGATGATGGGATGTCTCAAGGTTGCTCCATTCCTTGTCCATCCTCGATGGTCCTCGCCGGTGATACGGTGGCAATCGAACATGATGACATTGAATGGGCATCCCGTACGGCCTCTTTTCATCGACGTCACAGTATAGCTCGATTGGATTGACTCGCCTTACCTGCACTTTGTTGGTTCTAGCCGGTGATACGGTGGCCACCAAGTATAACAACATGGGACGAGTAATTATGCGGGGATGTGATGTCTCACGGTTGCTCCATTCCTTGTCCATCCTCGACGGTCCTCGCCGGTGATAAGGTGGCAATCGAGCATGATGACATTGAATGGGCATCCCGTGAGGCCTCTTTTCATCGATGTCACAGTATGGCCGATTGGTTCGACTCGCCTTGTCTGTACTTTGTTGGTTCTTGCCGGTGATACGGTGGCCACTGAGTATAACTACATGGGACGAGTAATTATGCGATGATGAGATGTCTCACGGTTGCTCCATTCCTTGTCCATCCTCGATGGTCGTCGCCGGTGATGCGGTGGCAATAGAGGATGATGACATTGAATGGGCATCCCGTAAGGCCTCTTCTCATCGACGTCACATTATGGCTTGATTGGTTTGACTCGCCTTGTTTGTACTTCGTTGGTTCT
The DNA here is from genome assembly GCA_032690845.1 of Eleusine coracana subsp. coracana. NCBI lineage: Eukaryota > Viridiplantae > Streptophyta > Magnoliopsida > Poales > Poaceae > Eleusine > Eleusine coracana. The sequence goes on along the minus strand of MU847448.1, from coordinate 86,244 downwards.
AGCCGGTGATACGGTGGCCACCGAGTATAAAGACATGGGACGAGTAATTATGCGATGATGGGATGTCTCAAGGTTGCTCCATTCCTTGTCCATCCTCGATGGTCCTCGCCGGTGATACGGTGGCAATCGAACATGATGACATTGAATGGGCATCCCGTACGGCCTCTTTTCATCGACGTCACAGTATAGCTCGATTGGATTGACTCGCATTACCTGCACTTTGTAGGTTCTAGCCGGTGATACGGTGGCCACCAAGTATAACGACATGGGACGAGTAATTATGCGGGGATGTGATGTCTCACGGTTGCTCCATTCCTTGTCCATCCTCGACGGTCCTCGCCGGTGATACGGTGGCAATCGAGCATGATGACTTTGAATGGGCATCCCGTGAGGCCTCTTTTCATCGATGTCACAGTATGGCCGATTGGTTCGACTCGCCTTGTCTGTACTTTGTTGGTTCTTGCCGGTGATACGGTGGCCACTGAGTATAACTACATGGGACAAGTAATTGTGCGATAATGGGATGTCTCACGGTTGCTCCATTCCTTGTCCATCCTCGATGGTCGTCGCCGGTGATGCGGTGGCAATAGAGGATGATGACATTGAATGGGCATCCCGTAAGGCCTCTTCTCATCGACGTCACATTATGGCTTGATTGGTTTGACTCGCCTTGTCTGTACTTCGTTGGTTCTAGCCGGTGATACGGTGGCCACCGAGTATAAAGACATGGGACGAGTAATTATGCGATGATGGGATGTCTCAAGGTTGCTCCATTCCTTGTCCATCCTCGATGGTCCTTGCCGGTGATACGGTGGCAATCGAACATGATGACATTGAATGGGCATCCCGTACGGCCTCTTTTCATCGACGTCACAGTATAGCTCGATTGGATTGACTCGCCTTACCTGCACTTTGTAGGTTCTAGCCGGTGATACGGTGGCCACCAAGTATAACGACATGGGACGAGTAATTATGCGGGGATGTGATGTCTCACGGTTGCTCCATTCCTTGTCCATCCTCGACGGTCCTCGCCGGAGATACGGTGGCAATCGAGCATGATGACATTGAATGGGCATCCCGTGAGGCCTCTTTTCATCGATGTCACAGTATGGCCGGATTGGTTCTACTTGCCTTGTCTATACTTCATTGGTTCTAGCCGGTGATACCGTGGCCACCGAGTATAACGACATGGGACAAGTAATTATGCGATAATGGGATGTCTCACGGTTGCTCCATTCCTTGTGCATCCTCGGTGGTCCACGCCGGTGATTTTGTGGAAATCGAGCATTATGAGATTGAATGGGCATCCCGTAAGGCCTCTTCTCATCGACATCACAGTATGGCCGATTGGTTCGACTCGCCTTGACTGTACTTTGTTGGTTCTAGCCGGTGATACCGTGGCCACCGAGTATAACGACATGGGACAAGTAACTATGCGATAATGGGATGTCTCACGGTTGCTCCATTCCTTGTGCATCCTCGGTGGTCCACGCCGGTGATTTTGTGGAAATCGAGCATTATGACATTGAATGGGCATCCCGTAAGGCCTCTTCTCATCGACATCACAGTATGGCCGATTGGTTTGACTCGCCTTGTCTGTACTTTGTTGGTTCTAGCCGGTGATACGGTGGCCACTGAGTATAACTACATGGGACGAGTAATTATGCGATGATGAGATGTCTCACGGTTGCTCCATTCCTTGTCCATCCTCGATGGTCCTCGCCGGTGATGCGGTGGCAATAGAGGATGATGACATTGAATGGGCATCCCGTAAGGCCTCTTCTCATCGACGTCACATTATGGCTTGATTGGTTTGACTCGCCTTGTCTGTACTTCGTTGGTTCTAGCCGGTGATACGGTGGCCACCGAGTATAAAGACATGGGACGAGTAATTATGCGATGATGGGCTGTCTCAAGGTTGCTCCATTCCTTGTCCATCCTCGATGGTCCTCGCTGGTGATACGGTGGCAATCGAACATGATGACATTGAATGGGCATCCCGTACGGCCTCTTTTCATCGACGTCACAGTATAGCTCGATTGGATTGACTCGCCTTACCTGCACTTTGTTGGTTCTAGCCGGTGATACGGTGGCCACCAAGTATAACAACATGGGACGAGTAATTATGCGGGGATGTGATGTCTCACGGTTGCTCCATTCCTTGTCCATCCTCGACGGTCCTCGCCGGTGATAAGGTGGCAATCGAGCATGATGACATTGAATGGGCATCCCGTGAGGCCTCTTTTCATCGATGTCACAGTATGGCCGGTTGGTTCGACTCGCCTTGTCTGTACTTTGTTGGTTCTTGCCGGTGATACGGTGGCCACTGAGTATAACTACATGGGACGAGTAATTATGCGATGATGAGATGTCTCACGGTTGCTCCATTCCTTGTCCATCCTCGATGGTCGTCGCCGGTGATGCGGTGGCAATAGAGGATGATGACATTGAATGGGCATCCCGTAAGGCCTCTTCTCATCGACGTCACATTATGGCTTGATTGGTTTGACTCGCCTTGTCTGTACTTCGTTGGTTCTAGCCGGTGATACGGTGGCCACCGAGTATAAAGACATGGGACGAGTAATTATGCGATGATGGGATGTCTCAAGGTTGCTCCATTCCTTGTCCATCCTCGATGGTCCTCGCCGGTGATACGGTGGCAATCGAACATGATGACATTGAATGGGCATCCCGTACGGCCTCTTTTCATCGACGTCACAGTATAGCTCGATTGGATTGACTCGCCTTACCTGCACTTTGTAGGTTCTAGCCGGTGATACGGTGGCCACCAAGTATAACGACATGGGACGAGTAATTATGCGGGGATGTGATGTCTCACGGTTGCTCCATTCCTTGTCCATCCTCGACGGTCCTCGCCGGTGATACGGTGGCAATCGAGCATGATGACTTTGAATGGGCATCCCGTGAGGCCTCTTTTCATCGATGTCACAGTATGGCCGATTGGTTCGACTCGCCTTGTCTGTACTTTGTTGGTTCTTGCCGGTGATACGGTGGCCACTGAGTATAACTACATGGGACAAGTAATTGTGCGATAATGGGATGTCTCACGGTTGCTCCATTCCTTGTCCATCCTCGATGGTCGTCGCCGGTGATGCGGTGGCAATAGAGGATGATGACATTGAATGGGCATCCCGTAAGGCCTCTTCTCATCGACGTCACATTATGGCTTGATTGGTTTGACTCGCCTTGTCTGTACTTCGTTGGTTCTAGCCGGTGATACGGTGGCCACCGAGTATAAAGACATGGGACGAGTAATTATGCGATGATGGGATGTCTCAAGGTTGCTCCATTCCTTGTCCATCCTCGATGGTCCTTGCCGGTGATACGGTGGCAATCGAACATGATGACATTGAATGGGCATCCCGTACGGCCTCTTTTCATCGACGTCACAGTATAGCTCGATTGGATTGACTCGCCTTACCTGCACTTTGTAGGTTCTAGCCGGTGATACGGTGGCCACCAAGTATAACGACATGGGACGAGTAATTATGCGGGGATGTGATGTCTCACGGTTGCTCCATTCCTTGTCCATCCTCGACGGTCCTCGCCGGTGATACGGTGGCAATCGAGCATGATGACATTGAATGGGCATCCCGTGAGGCCTCTTTTCATCGATGTCACAGTATGGCCGGATTGGTTCTACTTGCCTTGTCTATACTTCATTGGTTCTAGCCGGTGATACCGTGGCCACCGAGTATAACGACATGGGACAAGTAATTATGCGATAATGGGATGTCTCACGGTTGCTCCATTCCTTGTGCATCCTCGGTGGTCCACGCCGGTGATTTTGTGGAAATCGAGCATTATGAGATTGAATGGGCATCCCGTAAGGCCTCTTCTCATCGACATCACAGTATGGCCGATTGGTTCGACTCGCCTTGACTGTACTTTGTTGGTTCTAGCCGGTGATACCGTGGCCACCGAGTATAACGACATGGGACAAGTAACTATGCGATAATGGGATGTCTCACGGTTGCTCCATTCCTTGTGCATCCTCGGTGGTCCACGCCGGTGATTTTGTGGAAATCGAGCATTATGACATTGAATGGGCATCCCGTAAGGCCTCTTCTCATCGACATCACAGTATGGCCGATTGGTTTGACTCCCCTTGTCTGTACTTCGTTGGTTCTAGCCGGTGATAGGACGAGTAATTATGCGATGATGAGATGTCTCACGGTTGCTCCATTCCTTGTCCATCCTCGATGGTCCTCGCCGGTGATGCGGTGGCAATAGAGGATGATGACATTGAATGGGCATCCCGTAAGGCCTCTTCTCATCGACGTCACATTATGGCTTGATTGGTTTGACTCGCCTTGTCTGTACTTCGTTGGTTCTAGCCGGTGATACGGTGGCCACCGAGTATAAAGACATGGGACGAGTAATTATGCGATGATGGGATGTCTCAAGGTTGCTCCATTCCTTGTCCATCCTCGATGGTCCTCGCCGGTGATACGGTGGCAATCGAACATGATGACATTGAATGGGCATCCCGTACGGCCTCTTTTCATCGACGTCACAGTATAGCTCGATTGGATTGACTCGCCTTACCTGCACTTTGTTGGTTCTAGCCGGTGATACGGTGGCCACCAAGTATAACGACATGGGACGAGTAATTATGCGGGGATGTGATGTCTCACGGTTGCTCCATTCCTTGTCCATCCTCGACGGTCCTCGCCGGTGATACGGTGGCAATCGAGCATGATGACATTGAATGGGCATCCCGTGAGGCCTCTTTTCATCGATGTCACAGTATGGCCGATTGGTTCGACTCGCCTTGTCTGTACTTTGTTGGTTCTTGCCGGTGATACGGTGGCCACTGAGTATAACTACATGGGACGAGTAATTATGCGATGATGAGATGTCTCACGGTTGCTCCATTCCTTGTCCATCCTCGATGGTCGTCGCCGGTGATGCGGTGGCAATAGAGGATGATGACATTGAATGGGCATCCCGTAAGGCCTCTTCTCATCGACGTCACATTATGGCTTGATTGGTTTGACTCGCCTTGTCTGTACTTCGTTGGTTCTAGCCGGTGATACGGTGGCCACCGAGTATAAAGACATGGGACGAGTAATTATGCGATGATGGGATGTCTCAAGGTTGCTCCATTCCTTGTCCATCCTCGATGGTCCTCGCCGGTGATACGGTGGCAATCGAACATGATGACATTGAATGGGCATCCCGTACGGCCTCTTTTCATCGACGTCACAGTATAGCTCGATTGGATTGACTCGCCTTACCTGCACTTTGTAGGTTCTAGCCGGTGATACGGTGGCCACCAAGTATAACGACATGGGACGAGTAATTATGCGGGGATGTGATGTCTCACGGTTGCTCCATTCCTTGTCCATCCTCGACGGTCCTCGCCGGTGATACGGTGGCAATCGAGCATGATGACTTTGAATGGGCATCCCGTGAGGCCTCTTTTCATCGATGTCACAGTATGGCCGATTGGTTCGACTCGCCTTGTCTGTACTTTGTTGGTTCTTGCCGGTGATACGGTGGCCACTGAGTATAACTACATGGGACAAGTAATTGTGCGATAATGGGATGTCTCACGGTTGCTCCATTCCTTGTCCATCCTCGATGGTCGTCGCCGGTGATGCGGTGGCAATAGAGGATGATGACATTGAATGGGCATCCCGTAAGGCCTCTTCTCATCGACGTCACATTATGGCTTGATTGGTTTGACTCGCCTTGTCTGTACTTCGTTGGTTCTAGCCGGTGATACGGTGGCCACCGAGTATAAAGACATGGGACGAGTAATTATGCGATGATGGGATGTCTCAAGGTTGCTCCATTCCTTGTCCATCCTCGATGGTCCTTGCCGGTGATACGGTGGCAATCGAACATGATGACATTGAATGGGCATCCCGTACGGCCTCTTTTCATCGACGTCACAGTATAGCTCGATTGGATTGACTCGCCTTACCTGCACTTTGTAGGTTCTAGCCGGTGATACGGTGGCCACCAAGTATAACGACATGGGACGAGTAATTATGCGGGGATGTGATGTCTCACGGTTGCTCCATTCCTTGTCCATCCTCGACGGTCCTCGCCGGTGATACGGTGGCAATCGAGCATGATGACATTGAATGGGCATCCCGTGAGGCCTCTTTTCATCGATGTCACAGTATGGCCGGATTGGTTCTACTTGCCTTGTCTATACTTCATTGGTTCTAGCCGGTGATACCGTGGCCACCGAGTATAACGACATGGGACAAGTAATTATGCGATAATGGGATGTCTCACGGTTGCTCCATTCCTTGTGCATCCTCGGTGGTCCACGCCGGTGATTTTGTGGAAATCGAGCATTATGAGATTGAATGGGCATCCCGTAAGGCCTCTTCTCATCGACATCACAGTATGGCCGATTGGTTCGACTCGCCTTGACTGTACTTTGTTGGTTCTAGCCGGTGATACCGTGGCCACCGAGTATAACGACATGGGACAAGTAACTATGCGATAATGGGATGTCTCACGGTTGCTCCATTCCTTGTGCATCCTCGGTGGTCCACGCCGGTGATTTTGTGGAAATCGAGCATTATGACATTGAATGGGCATCCCGTAAGGCCTCTTCTCATCGACATCACAGTATGGCCGATTGGTTTGACTCCCCTTGTCTGTACTTCGTTGGTTCTAGCCGGTGATAGGACGAGTAATTATGCGATGATGAGATGTCTCACGGTTGCTCCATTCCTTGTCCATCCTCGATGGTCCTCGCCGGTGATGCGGTGGCAATAGAGGATGATGACATTGAATGGGCATCCCGTAAGGCCTCTTCTCATCGACGTCACATTATGGCTTGATTGGTTTGACTCGCCTTGTCTGTACTTCGTTGGTTCTAGCCGGTGATACGGTGGCCACCGAGTATAAAGACATGGGACGAGTAATTATGCGATGATGGGATGTCTCAAGGTTGCTCCATTCCTTGTCCATCCTCGATGGTCCTCGCCGGTGATACGGTGGCAATCGAACATGATGACATTGAATGGGCATCCCGTACGGCCTCTTTTCATCGACGTCACAGTATAGCTCGATTGGATTGACTCGCCTTACCTGCACTTTGTAGGTTCTAGCCGGTGATACGGTGGCCACCAGGTATAACGACATGGGACGAGTAATTATGCGGGGATGTGATGTCTCACGGTTGCTCCATTCCTTGTCCATCCTCGACGGTCCTCGCCGGTGATAAGGTGGCAATCGAGCATGATGACATTGAATGGGCATCCCGTGAGGCCTCTTTTCATCGATGTCACAGTATGGCCGATTGGTTCGACTCGCCTTGTCTGTACTTTGTTGGTTCTTGCCGGTGATACGGTGGCCACTGAGTATAACTACATGGGACGAGTAATTATGCGATGATGAGATGTCTCACGGTTGCTCCATTCCTTGTCCATCCTCGATGGTCGTCGCCGGTGATGCGGTGGCAATAGAGGATGATGACATTGAATGGGCATCCCGTAAGGCCTCTTCTCATCGACGTCACATTATGGCTTGATTGGTTTGACTCGCCTTGTCTGTACTTCGTTGGTTCTAGCCGGTGATACGGTGGCCACCGAGTATAAAGACATGGGACGAGTAATTATGCGATGATGGGATGTCTCAAGGTTGCTCCATTCCTTGTCCATCCTCGATGGTCCTCGCCGGTGATATGGTGGCAATCGAACAGGATGACATTGAATGGGCATCCCGTACGGCCTCTTTTCATCGACGTCACAGTATAGCTCGATTGGATTGACTCGCCTTACCTGCACTTTGTAGGTTCTAGCCGGTGATACGGTGGCCACCAAGTATAACGACATGGGACGAGTAATTATGCGGGGATGTGATGTCTCACGGTTGCTCCATTCCTTGTCCATCCTAGACGGTCCTCACCGGTGATACGGTGGCAATCGAGCATGATGACATTGAATGGGCATCCCGTGAGGCCTCTTTTCATCGATGTCACCGTATGGCCGGATTGGTTCTACTTGCCTTGTCTATACTTCATTGGTTCTAGCCGGTGATACCGTGGCCACCGAGTATAACGACATGGGACAAGTAATTATGCGATAATGGGATGTCTCACGGTTGCTCCATTCCTTGTGCATCCTCGGTGGTCCACGCCGGTGATTTTGTGGAAATCGAGCATTATGACATTGAATGGGCATCCCGTAAGGCCTCTTCTCATCGACACCACAGTATGGCCGATTGGTTCGACTCGCCTTGACTGTACTTTGTTGGTTCTAGCCGGTGATACGATGGCCACTGAGTATAACGACATGGGACGAGTAATTATGCGATGATGAGATGTCTCACGGTTGCTCCATTCCTTGTCCATCCTCGATGGTCCTCACCGGTGATGCGGTGGCAATAGAGCATGATGACATTGAATGGGCACCCCGTATGGCCTCTTCTCATCGACGTCACATTATGGCTTGATTGGTTTGACTCGCCTTGTCTGTACTTCGTTGGTTCTAGCCGGTGATACGGTGGCCACCGAGTATAACGACATGGGATGAGTAATTATGCGATGATGGGATGTCTCACGGTTGCTCCATTCCTTGTCCATCCTTGACGGTACTCGCTGGTGATACGGTGGCAATCGAGCATGATGACATTGAATGGTCTTCCCGTAAGACCTCTTCTCATCAACGTCATAGTGTGACCCGATTGGTTTGGCTCGCCTTGTCTGTACTTCATTGGTTCTAGCCGGCGATACGGTGGCCACCGAGTATAAAGACATGGGACGAGTAATTATGCGATGATGGGATGTCTCACGGTTGCTCCATTCCTTGTCCATCCTCGATGGTCCTCGCCGGTGATACGGTGGCAATCGAGCATGATGACATTGAATGGGCATCCCGTATTGCCTCTTTTCATCGACGTCACAGTATAGCTTGATTGGATTGACTCACCTTACCTGTACTTTGTTGGTTCTAGCCGGTGATATGGTGGCCACCCAGTATGACGACATGGGACGAGTAATTATGCGATGATGGGATGTCTCATGGTTGCTCCATTCCTTGTGTATCCTCGGTGGTCCACGCTGGTGATTTCGTGGAAATCGAGCATGATGACATTGAATGGGCATCCCGTAAGGCCTTTTCTCATCGACATCACAGTATGGCCGATTGGTTCGACTCGCCTTGTCTGTACTTTGTTGGTTCTAGCCGGTGATACGGTGGCCACTGAGTATAACTACATGGGCCGAGTAATTATGCGATGATGAGATGTCTCACGGTTGCTCCATTCCTTGTCCATCCTCGATGGTCCTCGCCGGTGATGCGGTGGCAATAGAGCATGATGACATTGAATGGGCATCCCGTAAGGCCTCTTCTCATCGACGTCACATTATGGCTTGATTGGTTTGACTCCCCTTGTCTGTACTTCGTTGGTTCTAGCCGGTGATACGGTGGGCACCGAGTATAAAGACATGGGACAAGTAATTATGCGATGATGGGATGTCTCAAGATTGCTCCATTCCTTGTCCATCCTCGATGGTCCTCGCCGGTGATACGGTGGCAATCGAGCATGATGACATTGAATGGGCATCCCGTACGGCCTCTTTTCATCGACATCACAGTATAGCTCGATTGGATTGACTCGCCTTACCTGCACTTTGTTGGTTCTAGCCGGTGATACGGTGGCCACCAAGTATAACGACATGGGGCGAGTAATTATGCGATGATGGGATGTCTCATGGTTGTTCCATTCCTTGTCCATCCTAGACGGTCTTCGCTGGTGATACGATGGCAATCAAGCATGATGACATTGAATGATCTTCCCGTACGACCTCTTCTCATCAACGTCATAGTGTGACCCAATTGGTTTGGCTCACCTTGTCTGTGCTTTGTTGGTTCTAGCCGGTAATATGGTGGCCACCGAGTATAACGACATGGGACGAGTAATTATGCGATGATGGGATGTCTCACGGTTGCTCTATTCCTTGTCCATCATCGACGGTCCTCGCCGGTAATACGATGGCAATCGAGCATGATGACATTAAATGGGCATCCCGTAAGGCCTCTTCTCATCGACGTTACAGTATGGCCGATTGGTTCGGCTCGCCTTGTCTATACTTCATTCATTGTAGCCGGTGATACGGTGGCCACCGAGTATAACGACATGGGATGAGTAATTATGCGAGGATGTGATGTCTCACGGTTGCTCCATTCCTTGTCCATCCTCGACGGTCCTCGCCGGTGATACGGTGGCAATCGAGCATGATGAGGCCTCTTTTCATCGATGTCACAGTATGGCCGGATTGGTTCTACTTGCCTTGTCTATACTTCATTGGTTCTAGCCGGTGATACCGTGGCCACCGAGTATAACGACATGGGACAAGTAATTATGCGATAATGGGATGTCTCACGGTTTCTCCATTCCTTGTGCATCCTCGCTGGTCCACACCGGTGATTTTGTGGAAATCGAGCATGATGACATTGAATGGGCATCCCGTAAGGCCTCTTCTCATCGACATCACAGTATGGCCGATTGGTTCGACTCGCCTTGTCTGTACTTTGTTGGTTCTAGCCTGTGATACGGTGGCCACTGAGTATAACGACATGGGACGAGTAATTATGCGATGATGAGATGTCTCACGGTTGCTCCATTCCTTGTCCATCCTCGATGGTCCTCACCGGTGATGCGGTGGCAATAGAGCATGATGACATTGAATGGGCATCCCGTAAGGCCTCTTCTCATCGACGTCACATTATGGCTTCATTGGTTTGACTCGCCTTGTCTGTACTTCGTTGGTTCTATGTTGACGGCTGTTAAGTACCATTTTTAACCGTCAACTATACTCAAATAAAGGAGAATTTGGCATTTCATACACGCATGCTTTAGCACAATAATATAGTTCCACTTGTACTTGGAGAACTTTGTGCATGCAGGAGGAAATGTGAAGGAAACACCTCAAAAGGCAAGAAAACACACTTTCGACCAATTAGAGAGTGCCACATGGACGTCACACGGATTGAAGGGCCCATTTTCAGCACTTAACCGATGTAACTCCCTGTAATACCGCGCTACCCGACGTCAGGGCCCACAGGACAGCCACCTGGAGAAAGCACAGGCCAGGAGGGGCCACCCCCAGGTCGGCCGACCTGGTCAGGTCGGCCGACCCGGCCGGGCGCCCTCTCCGCCTGGGCTTCCACGTGTTGGCTCCTCCGCGACTCCTGATGACGGTTTGAGATGCCTTCCGTGGCGGTTACTCTCCCTTGCCGACCTATTGAGGCTATAAATAGGAGGGTGTGCCTTCACACTCAACACACACCACAAGAAGCATTTCTCTCTTGCTAGTAGTAGTTCTTGGAGTTTTAGTGGAGTTAGGCTGAGTCTAGAGCTCTCTAGTCCCAAGTCTTCACTTGGAATTGGTATGGCTCTTGTATCTTTTCCCTTTTGTAAGACTTTGCTCTTATCAATATATATATCTTTTCTATATAGTTGTGCTTGGGTCATGAGTTTCTTGTTTGATATTGTGATCCATATATGTGATAGTATAGTCTACTTGTGTGATAGTAGTTTATATTTATTATACTACTATTGTCATGCTAGTTATATACCGTCACTATAGTCTAGTTTATATGTTATAGTCTCTATGATTAGTTTTAGCTGATAAAATATAGCATGGGTTTGGTGATCGTATTCGTACGGTAGCTCTGCCTCGTTAATAGTAATCGCGGAGGGGCAGAGTGCTCTTTGGTCATGCAAGTATGGTATTTGGGTGACTGATTTGCATCAATTATTCGTTAGTCTACTGGTTCGTTGAGGTAGGCGGCAGGTGGTGACAGCCCTGTCCGTCCTTTGAAATCCTTCCCGCTAGGCTAGTGCGTAGGCTCTTGGCGGAAGTCGCCTGTGGATGCAGGGGTAAGTCCGTGCCTGAAGTGCTATATTATTGACTGCTGAACCTGAGTGTGGGTCTGTATGTATTCTACTTAGGCTATGCAACTGTATAGGAATGTATAGTAGGAGTAGCTTAGCCTAGTCTTTCCTCCACTAGACTTTATTTATTTAGTAGGAATCTTCTGTGTGTGTCACACTACCCGGTTATTATCATGTACCCGCCTGTCTTGGTTAGATATCCTTGCTAATTGTTAACATGATCTTATATGTTAGTAACGCTTCTTGATCATACCCTTCCTTTGGGATAAACAAATACGATACCCTGAATACTTCCGGGTGAAATGCTACAGCGGTATTCTCCGTGCGCTTGCGGATTTTACCTACTTGACTCTGGGACATATTAGTGAACCGTTTCTGGCCCCGTGCCGGGAATGATTTATTAATATGGCTTAGCAAAAGTCAACAAGCATTTCTGGCGCCGTTGCCGGGGAAGGCGTATGATTCAAGAAAAATTACTAATGTATATAGTAGTGTTGCAATTATTGAGGCTATCTCCTAAGCAGGTTAACCTTGCTTTGTTTTCTGCATTTTGTATGAAAACAGGGTAGTGTATGACTGGTTTCGACTTGCCGACAAACATCACTGAAGATCCTGAGTCACTCCTGAGAAGGACACGAGCTAGGCTCACCCCTCCTCGTAAGGAGACTCGGCCAATCGAACCTGTCATTCCCGCACCATCAAGCTCTGAGCAAATGGCCGACAAGACCCTCCGCGAGTTCTCCGCTCCCTCCGCTGCCAACATCCCTACGGGACCAGCTGGCAATGTGGGAGATGCGAACTTCGAGATCAAGACCGGTCTCATCACCATGGTGCAGGCTAGACCATTCTGTGGGAAAGCCAATGAGGACGCTAGTGCTCATCTCCAACAATTCCTGGAGATTTGCAACACGTTCAAAATGAAGGACGTCACCCCCGACGCTGTTCGCCTTCGACTGTTCCCGTTCTCTCTCCTTGGGAGAGCGAGACAGTGGTTCTACGCAAACCCTGAAGCTGTGAACACTTGCGAGAAGTGTTCAGCTGCGTTCCTTGCAAAGTTCTTCCCGCTGGGCAAGACCAATGCCCTCCGCGGAAAGATCTCAAGCTTCCAACAGGAGTCGAAGGAGTCGATTCCTGAGGCATGGGAGAGGCTCCAGGAGTACATCCTGGCATGTCCCCACCATGGGATGGATGATTGGCTGATCATCTAGAACTTCTACAACGGGCTTACTCCGTCGGCCCGCGACCACCTCGACGCTGCTGCTGGTGGAGCCTTCTTCTCGCTCACTGTGAGCAAGGCAAAAGATTTGATCGAGAAGATGGTGTCCAACCAAGGTTGGAATGAAGAGCGCCTCCAACCTCGCCAGCGAGGCATGCACTCCGTCAAGGAGGTTGACATGCTCGCCGCCAAGATTGACCTTCTCATGAAGAAGATGGACGACCAAGCCAATGGAGAAGTGAAAGCCCTAGACGCTCATATGACTTGCGAGGTCTGTGGCAACACGGGACACTCGGGCAATGACTGCCCTGAGACCCGTGAGGACGCAATGTTTATGGGCAACAACAACAACAACGGCTACCGTCCACAAGGAGGTCAAAGTTGGGGTCCACCACGTCCCAACTACCAAGGAGGTAACTCTGGCAACTTCTCTGGTTTTAATTCCGGTTATAATCAGCCCTCCTTGAAAGATCTTGTGCTTGGTCAAGCTAAGGTTAATGATAACATCAGTAAAAAGCTTGCCACCACTGATAGGACTCTTGATAGCATCCACACTAAGATAGAGGGTATTTCCTCTGCTCTCAAGAATCAGCTGAGCTTTAATAAAATGATAGAAACCCAATTAGCTCAGTTAGCTGCTGCTGTTCCTACTGCTGAGTCGGGGAAAATCCCGGGGCAACCCGAGACCCCCTTAGAAAATGTTAATGTGGTTACCACGAGAGGAGGTAAGTCCACTTGGGATCCGCCATACCCTAACCATGCAGGAAAGGACACATCAGCTGAGAAGCCGGCAGAAGAAGAAGAACTGCCGCCCAGGAAAACGGCCCCACATGAGTTCTATGACACGAACCTCATGCCGTTTCCTGAAAGAAGAAGGAAGCCCACCGTGGACGAGCAGTTCACACGCTTCGTTGAGGTGATCCAGAAGCTGCACATAAACGTGCCCTTGCTGGATGCGATACAAGTACCCACGTACGCTCGCTACCTCAAGGATCTTATCAGCAACAAGCGCCCAATACCGACCACAGAAATTGTCAAGCTGACGGAAGAGTGTAGCGCTGCTATACTCAACCGGCTTCCTGAGAAGAAGAAAGATCCGGGGTGTCCCACGATCACCTGCTCGATCGGGACACAGAACTTCGACCATGCCTTATGTGATCTTGGGGCAAGTGTGAGCGTCATGCCGAAGGATGTCTTCGACAAGCTCAACTACACCACACTATCCCCCTCGCCGATGCAGCTGCAGCTGGCCGATTCAACGGTCCGGCAGGGACGCCCATTTCTTAGCACTGCGGATGCTCGCATCGATGTAGGAGCCGGAGAAATCCGCTTCCACATCAATGGCAAGGAGGAGAAGTTTGACTTTCGGCCACGGAAAGAACAGTGCAACATGATCCGTATCAAGTACGGGCCGAACCCAAGCAACATCAAGGAAGTGGAGGTCACTCCGCCAAAGAAGGACAGCCTCATCACATTCATGAAGAACTTCCTTGAGAAGGAAAAGGTTGCACAGCAACAACTGATGAAGGCAAGGGGGCAAAGGTCACACATTAAGCAACAGCCTTCGAAGTCCACAAGGCAGCAACCTCCGAGGTCTGCAAAGAAACAGGCTGTGAAGCCTGCAAAACCGCAGCCTCCGAAGCCTGAGAAGCCACCGGCCGCAACAAAGACCAAGAAGGTGTGGCGAGTGAAACAAGAAGCATCATCCGTGTCTTCATCGCCGGGACCGGACAACGCTTCATCGAGCTGGACGCCGGAGAAAAGTCCCGCTCGTCGGACTTTAAAAGGTGAGTCCTCGCCGGGAGGTTAAACCGGTAGTTATCCATATTTGCTCTTTTAATTGCATATTTTCTTTCCACCACATTTTGATTTTTTCCGACCACTGCATTTCTGCATTTGTGAATTTTTCCAGCCACCTTGAAATTTTTCAAAACTCATTTGCATTTCTGAAAATTTAGAAAATAGGTTTTTGGGCTTTCCATTTTGAAAAGATTTTTTGTCGAGCTTTTTGAGCAAAAAGGCAGCAGGGGACAAATCCCCTAGCCGTTGGGGAACACATAGGAAAAAGGGGGCTGCCAGGAGGCCCACCTGCCAGGTCGGCCGACCTGGTGAGGTTGGCCGACCCCCTGGCCCCACCTTTTCCTGTGCTCCTTTCTCCAAACGGCTATATGGTCGTTGCTCTGTCCCTTTCTAACGGCCATCTTGCTAAAAAAACCGCCCAGGAGGAGGAGCTTCACCATTCCAAGCTCATCTTTGACTCCCCTCCTTTGCTCACTTGTTGCTCTCCCAAAATTTCGTGTTCTTCAACTTTACTACAGCCCCAAAAACCCAAAAAAATATTTCCCCTCTATTTTAGTGCATATGCAAGTTGTTGTGAGAAGAAAACCAATTTCGGAGAAGCTTGGGTTTGTCGTTTTCACTAACGCTCACCCGAACACTTGTTCGATCTTGTTTTTGTTCTTGTCTTGTGTTTGTTCTTGTGTGCAGCCATGTTCAAACGAATGAAGCAAGTCGTCGGAATCAAGCGGAGAAAAAGCACTCGTGCAAGCACGAGTCAAGCATCCTCCGTCGAGCTCACACCAAGTCCGGGACATGGTGACCCCGAAGCTGAAATTCCGGAGGAAAGGCCGGCCTTGCTCATCACCGAGGAGCATCTCGACATCAAGGACGACCACAAGGGCCAAGCCATCGCGCTCATGAGAGAACGGTCATTTGCCCACACCCGACGCTTCGATCCGGACTTCCTCGAGAAAATAGGTATGAGAGAAGAATTTGCCTCTATTTTTCGCACTATGGGTCGGCTAAATTTCGTAGAAGTAGATGAGCCGGGTTCTTGTTTGCTTACTATGCAGTTTTTATGCACCCTTAGAAAGTATGATGAAGGCATTTCTTTTTGCTTGTTTGGGCAAGAGCGCTTGGGCACATGGGGTGATCTTCATGCTATGCTAGGTCTAAATCCTAAATGTAGGCTAGACTTAGATAAAGCGCTAAAGGGGTTCCATAAAGAAAGTTTTTGGAAAAAGATTTCCGGAAACGAGTGGGGTCCCAAGCCTAGAACAAGTGCCATCCATAATCCTACACTTAGATTTATGCATGTGTGGTTGGCTATGACCTTGTTTCCTCGAGGTGACATTAGGGTTATCCGGCAAGATGAATTGAAAATACTTTATGCCATGGTTAAGAAAATTAGGGTGTCACCCGCGGAATGCATGATTGATCAATGGTTAGACAATATAAAGTTGACAGGACCAATTGAGTGCACCTCTTTAGTTACTCGCATTGCGCAGAAGTGTGGTCTGCTTGAGAATGTTCATGTTGAATATTTGACGGTAGATAGAGAATTTGTAGGCGAGGACTATTTTGTGCAAGGACATACTTTGAAACATGGTCCAAATAATACCTTGATCTATCACTTTCCCGGGTATACAAATGAATTCCCGTTACCTAACCCGGGTCTTCGTTTGTATCACTATCGGGCACTAACCCTCCCACTTGAGCCAGTGGGAGAAGTTCGCAGGCATAGTGTTTCAGGGCGACCGACACGTTGCCGTAGGCATATGGAGCCTACACCGGAGTTTCACACTCCGACCGGAGATCCGGTATGGGAGCAGCCCCCGCCACAGGACGAGGCGGGTGCATCAACATGGCAGGCCGGAGCATGGGAATCTCAGTACGATTACCCCATGCAGACGTCATCAAGTTCAAGCGGACCGCCATCCTTTGCCACTCGGTCATTCTCATCCCGTGGGTTCCGTGAACTCAACTATGGGATGGCCGAGTTGACAAGGAGGGTGAACGACATTGATTTGCGCACCGAGAGCATGCAACAAACTCTCACGCAACATGTCACCGACACCCAGCAATGGCAGAATTTCAGCGACAACCAATTCCGCCAGCTGAACGCGATGATGGCTCAGAATCAGAACAATTGGGATGCCTTCTTCCGCTCCCAAGGCTACGACCCAAACCAGCAGATATGAGCAAGAACAAGCTTGGGGGAGGACCCCCTGATGAGGACATCACTCCTATGGATACACACAACACTCCTCCAAATCTGGACTTGCAAGGTCCAATGACTAGAGCTCGTGCACGACAACTAAATTTAGAGGTGAGCTCGTTCCTACGTTCTTTGCTATATGTTACTTTTGAGAATGGTTTGCTACCTAATGATTATTTTATGATTAGAAACCATGGAGAGGACCAGGAGATGATGGGAGAAGGATTTGGAAACGTGGAGGGCCAGCAAGGGCTTGGAAGCCAAAGTGGAGGCCCAATCAAAACCGACTTCGAGTCTGTTTCGGGGCCCAGGACCAGTCTGTACTAAAACGGTCGCCCAGGACGCATACGGACTCGGATTTGGACGTTCTACATATGCACAGAAAGATAAGGAGAAGACCTTTCCAATGCCGCCGACCTCATGTCAAAATTCATCCGGAGTCATCGGAAATCGTCAAAACAACAGAGAGTCTAGAATCTGTGTTGGTGCTGCGTCTCTTATTTTTTATCTTTGGGCCTTGTATCTAGTTGAGCCCAATTCAGGGCGTGTCCAGAGGGTCTTGCACGACCCTAGGGTCTTTATATACAGCCGCCGCCGCACTATTAGGGTTCGGGTTTTGCTTAGATCAATTCTGTTCATAAATAGTTTCGCCGTTCATCGGTTTGTGAGACCCCAACTTCGAGAGTTTAATCATACATCTGCAATTGTGTTGCATTCTTCGTTGTTCTTGCTTGTGTTCTTGATTCGCAGGCAGGGATTAGCCTTCTTGGCGAGGTCAATCGTCTTTTGGACGGTTGATAACCAGAGGAGACGTCGTGCTGCGATTGCGGGGTTTAGAACGTGTTGTTCTGAAGCCGGATCGATTTGTGTGTCGCCTCCGACCAAATCAACTTACCAAGAACCTTTCGGAAGATCAGGAACCCTTGTCCACATCAAGTGGTATCAGAGCTTCAGGTGCACCGTCAGGTTCATACTACCCTTTAGTTTTGTTTTCGTGTTCTTCCTATCGTCCACTGAAAATACCAAAAAAAAAATTTTCCCCGCCCATAACCACGTGTTTAGCCTTTGCATATTTCAATTTCAGAGTCCGTAGTGTTGAGTTTGTGCCCTAGTTCTTGTTTAGTCGCTGGTTTAGTTTGTGTTTTTGTTGTCAGTAGTGTTTCCCTTGCAACCCTAGCCGCCATCCCCCTCACCATCCTCGGTTTTGTCGGCTTTGTGTGCTAGGGTTGATTGATCAACACGCCCCACCCTAGTCCCACCCTAAACCTACCCTCACCACCTCGGACCAATTTTCATAAATCCCACTTTCCGCTGCATCCACCTCGCCACTCCCTACCCGACCCCAAGCCCGACTCGGATTTCACTGAAACCACCGGGTTCTTCAAAACCGATTCCGACACCCCTTCGGTAAAACAGCCATAACTTTTCGCTCGGTTGTCCGTTTTGGTTGAAATTTTTACAGGAGATTCTAGACGAAAAGTTGAGCATGCCCACACTGGGCGAGGCCCTGTGTGCTCTCGTCAAAAAATTCAAAAAAAATCGGGAAGATAAAGAAAAAATTCATTCAAGTTGAAATCCGACGTTTTCTGAAACTTCAAGATTTTCTGTAGGCCACGTCCTAGCTCGGTTTGAGCTGAAATTTTTTGTGGTTTCTCCCTGTTTGCTAGTGAGTTGGAAAAAAATATCAAAAAAATAAAATAAAAAAAAAAGAAATTTGGGATTCCTACTAGTGCTCCATCTAGCCCCCTGAAATTTCTGAGTTTGGCTGTTTTACACTAAGCCCCCTGTTATCGGCTGTGTCCCTTTGTCTCCTTGTTTCTTCTTTGCTGTCACTACTGTTCTAGGACATAGTTAGACCAGCAACTAGGGACAAGTTACTTGGGCACTTATTCAGCTTTACTATCTGTTTTTGATTTGTGTGCCACTCATATATACATATTTGGCCTTCCTAGCTCTACATACTTCTTCTGGACAGCACATAGGTTATTTGGTAACCCTTGCAATCGTGGAACACTTCTCCCTAGTATCCTTCGCTTTGTTGTTTTCAGAACTTTGTAAGAGCTTTGCAAGAAGCTTACTTTTGCTGTGTTGGGAGGCACCACTGCTTAGTAGTTTTGTAGGGATAATCTTCACTTTTTTGTTTCCTGTTTTGGTGTTTCTGATGTCAGGAAGCGACGAGGAGGGTGCTTCACCCTCCAAATTGGATGAGTGCGTGAGCCAAAATCAGTTACAGAAGGCTTTGCAGGCGGTTCAGAGTGATTTGGCAGAAACGATCACCAGGGCCGTCACCGACACCGTCACCAAGCTTCACCTGGGAGAAAGCATTGAGCGGTTGGATAAGAGCGTCTGTAAGTTAACCGATCAGGTTGTCGAATTGGAGACCGCTCACAAGACCAACAACAACAACAACAACAACAACAACAACAACACCAACAACGACGTTGAAGGCGATCATGATGAAGCAACGGTGTATAAGGCTGATGGCACCGTCGATAGGTCAGCTACAAGGACCGCAAGGTTACGATGCCGTTTGCAATGTAACCCTCAAGGTATGGGTGGTTTCCACAACCACACCCGTCGCACACAAGGTAACTATGCTCCAGATGATCCATATGCTAAAATTAAGTTTTCAATTCCTTCGTTTTCGAGTCAATACGATGGTGATGCTTACCTTGATTGGGAAATGACGGTAGAACAAAAATTTAATGCCCACCTTGTTCCTGAACAACATAGAGTTAGACAAGCCACTAGTGAGTTTAAGGACTTTGCTATTGTTTGGTGGAGTGGTCTAGCTGCGGAAACCGATTTGCCTACTACTTGGGAAGAACTTAAGGTAGAAATGCGTGATTGTTTTGTTCCTCCTTCTTTTTATAGAGAAATTCGTAATAAACTGCAGCGTTTAGATCAAGGAGATAAAACTGTTCAGGAGTATTTTAGTGAGCTTCAGAAGGGTTTGATTCGTTGTGCTATGGTTGAAAAAGTAGAGGATCAGATTTGCCGCTTTTATTCTGGTTTGAGAAAAGAAAGTCAGGACATCCTTGATTATAAAGAATTTTATACCCTCAACCAGTGTTTCCAGTATGCTATGCTTGCAGAGAAAGAATCACAGGGACTTTTCCAGGCTTTTGAGGAGTACAGCAAGTCCAGGAATTTCTACCCACCACGGCCAACAGGGACTTCGGGGCTGCCCAAGCCATCTTTCCGGCCGCCCCCACCAGCTAGTGTTGTTTCTGCAGCACAAAGATCAGCCCCTGCCCCTTCTACGCGCTCAGGTAAAAATTCTGTGCAGGTACCGGCTAGTAGTGCCTCCTCTGTTGCTTCGACGGGACGCACTACAGGGATTCAGTGCCACCACTGCCATGGTCTTGGCCATGTGCAGAAAGATTGCCCAAGTAGGCGGGCATATGTGGCGACAGATGATGGCGGTTACATGAGCGCCTCCGATGTGGAGGATGAGGAGGAGGATGTCGCTGCCACCAGCGGTGACCTCGTCCTTGGAGGCGGAGATACCACGGGCTATATGAATATTATTGTGCAGCGTGTGCTTAGCACACAAGTCCAGCAGCCCGAGATGATGCAGCGACATAACTTGTTCCAGATTTTCTTCGTCATCAAGAACCGTCAGGCACGTGTCATCATTGATGGAGGAAGCTACAACAATTTGGTGAGTTCTAATGTGGTTAAGAAGCTTGATTTGACCACACGCCCACATCCACATCCATACTACATTCAGTGGTTAAATGACTCTGGAAAAGCTAAGGTAACACAAACTTGCAGAGTTCCTTTTTCCATTGGTTCCTATGTGGATTCTGTTGATTGGGATGTTGTACCCATGCAAGCTTGTTCACTTTTATTGGGTAGACCTTGGGAATTTGATAATGATGCTGTACACCATGGTAAAAGTAATAAATACACTTTTATGCATAAAGGAACTAAAATTACTTTGTTACCAATGACCCCTGCTGAAATTGTACAAGCTGATTTAGAACGAGCTGCTAGTTTGAAAAATACAAGCCCTGAAATTCAGCAACCTGTTAATTCTGCTTCTACACCAAGTAATGTTAATGATTCTTCATGTTCTAAGAGTGCTGCAATTAAATTACAAGGCCGTTCATGTCTTGCCACAAAATCTGAGCTTGCTGAAATTTCTACTGATGATATTTGCTATGCTTTGATATGCAAACAAGCCTTGTTTTTGCTTGGTGATATTGCTTCTAGTGCTTTGCCTCCTGCTGTCACTAACCTTTTGCAGGAGTATGAGGATGTTTTCCTAGCTGAGATACCCCCGGGATTGCCACCTTTGAGAGGGATTGAGCATCAAATTGATTTGATTCCTGGTGCTACTTTACCAAACCGTGCTGCTTATAGGACCAACCCTAAGGAGACTAAGGAGATACAACGACAAGTCCAAGACCTTTTGGATCGTGGGTATGTTCGTCAATCACTTAGTCCTTGTGCTGTTCCTGTACTTTTGGTTCCTAAGAAAGATGGTTCTTGGCGTATGTGTGTAGATTGTAGAGCCATTAATAACATTACTATTAGGTATCGTCATCCTATTCCTAGGCTAGACGACATGCTTGATGAGTTATGTGGTGCTATAATTTTCACTAAAATTGATTTGCGTAGTGGCTACCATCAAATTAGAATGAAACTTGGAGATGAATGGAAAACAGCTTTCAAAACCAAATTCGGGTTGTATGAGTGGTTAGTAATGCCTTTTGGGTTAACTAATGCACCCAGTACTTTCATGCGTTTGATGAATGAGGTTTTAAGACCTTTTATTGGCAAATTTGTGATTGTTTACTTTGATGATATCTTGATTTATAGCAAATCCACGGATGATCATATGATTCATTTGCGTGCTGTTTTTGATGCTTTGCGAGTTGCACGTTTATTTGGTAACCTTGAGAAGTGCACCTTTTGCACGGATCGAGTCTCTTTTCTTTAGAAACGTGGCGTCATTATTTGTTGCCCAAAGAATTTGTTATTCATTCTGATCATGAATCACTTAAGTATATTCGTTCTCAAGGCAATTTGAACCGTAGACATGCTAAATGGGTTGAGTTTATTGAGTCTTTTCCTTATATTATTAAACATAAGAAAGGGAAGGATAATGTGATTGCTAATGCTTTATCGAGGCGATATACTTTGTTGTCTCAACTTGATTGTAGAATTTTTGGACTTGAGGCAATTAAAGAACAATATGTTGCTGATGTCGATTTTAAAGATGTATTGCTGCACTGTAAAGAAGGTCGTGCTTGGCACAAATTTGTGTTGAATGATGGATTCTTGTTTAGAGCTAACCGCCTATGCATTCCAGTTGGTTCCGTTCGTCTTTTGTTGTTGCAGGAGGCGCATGGAGGTGGATTGATGGGTCATTTTGGTGCTAAAAAGACAGAGGATATTTTGGCCACACACTTCTTTTGGCCAAGGATGAGGAAAGATGTTGAGCGTTTTGTTGCTCGCTGCACTACATGTCAAAAAGCTAAGTCTCGATTGAATCCACATGGTTTATACATGCCACTTCCTGTTCCTTCTATTCCTTGGGCGGATATTTCTATGGACTTTATTTTAGGACTGCCTAGGACTAAGAGGGGGAGCGATAGCATTTTTGTTGTCGTGGATCGTTTTTCCAAGATGGCACACTTTATATCATGTCATAAAACTGATGATGCTAGTTATATTGCTGATCTTTTTTTCAAAGAAATTGTACGTTTGCATGGTATGCCTTCTACTATTGTTTCAGATCATGATGCAAAATTCTTGAGTCATTTTTGGCGCACGCTTTGGAATAAGTTGGGTACAAAGTTGTTATTTTCTACAACTTGTCATCCACAAACTGATGGACAAACTGAGGTTGTGAACCGCACTTTGGGTACTATGTTGCGAGCTGTTTTGAAGAAAAATTTGAAGCAATGGGAAGAATGCTTACCTCATGTTGAGTTTGCTTATAATCGGGCAACACATTCTACTACCAAGGTAAGTCCATTCAAGGTAGTGTATGGTTTTGATCCCCGTACTCCACTTGATATACTTCCTCTACCTATTAATGAGAGAGTTCATATTGATGCTAAGGAGCGTGCTGAATTTATTTTGCAAATACATGAGACCACTAGACTTAGCATTGAAAAGATGAATGAAAAGTATAAAATTGCTGGTAGTAAGGGAAGAAAGGAAGTAAAGCATGATGTAGGAGATTTAGTGTGGTTACACTTAAGGAAGGATAGATTTCCAGAATTGAGAAAGTCTAAACTAATGCCTAGAGCTGATGGTCCATTCAAAATAATAGAGAAGATTAATGATAATGCATACAAACTTGAGTTGCCTCCCGAGTTCGGGGTTAGTCCTATTTTTAACATTTCAGATTTGAAACCATACTTGGGAGAAGAGGATGAGCTTGAGTCGAGGACGACTCCACTTCAAGAGGGGGAGGATGATGAGGACATCACTTCTATGGATACACACAACACTCCTCCAAATCTGGACTTGCAAGGTCCAATGACTAGAGCTCGTGGACGACAACTAAATTTAGAGGTGAGCTCGTTCCTACGTTCTTCGCTATATGTTACTTTTGAGAATGGTTTGCTACCTAATGATTATTTTATGATTAGAAACCATGGAGAGGACCAGGAGATGATGGGAGAAGGATTTGGAAACGTGGAGGGCCAGCAAGGGCTTGGAAGCCAAAGTGAAGGCCCAATCAAAACCGACTTCGAGTCTGTTTCGGGGCCCAGGACCAGTCTGTACTAAAACGGTCGCCCAGGACGCATATGGACTCGGATTTGGACGTTCTACATATGCACGGAAAGATAAGGAGAAGACCTTTCCAATGCCGCCGGCCTCATGTCAAAATTCATCCGGAGTCATCGGGAATCGTCAAAACAAGAGAGAGTCCAGAATCTGTGTCGGTGCTGCATCGCTTATTTTTTGTCTTTGGGCCTTGTATCTAGTTGAGCCCAATTCGGGGCGCGTCCAGAGGGTCTTGCACAACCCTAGGGTCTTTATATACAGCCGGCGCCGCACTATTAGGGTTCGGGTTTTGCTTAGATCAATTCTGTTCATAAACAGTTTCGCCGTTCATCGGTTTGTGAGACCCCAACTTCGAGAGTTTAATCATACATCTGCAATTGTGTTGCATTCTTCGTTGTTCTTCCTTGTGTTCTTGATTCGCAGGCAGGGATTAGCCTTCTCGGCGAGGTCAATCGTCTTTTGGACGTTTGATAACCAGAGGAGACGTCGTGCTGCGATTGCGGGGTTTAGAACGTGCTGTTTTGAAGCCGGATCGATTTGTGTGTCGCCTCCGACCAAATCAACTTACCAAGAACCTTTCGGAAGATCGGGAACCCTTGTCCACATCACCCCCCTTCTCACGGTAACTTGTATCTTTCCCCTTCCCTTTATTTCTTGCATTTGCTAAATCTGAAAATCCATAAAATTTGCAAAACATAAAAAGAACAAAAATTTTTCCCTTTTTCATGCGCGGTATGAATGTGTATAATTTTCCTATGTTGAGATGATGAATAGTTGCTCTGTCCTTTATTCCTCTCTAATGCTAGTTTACAACTTAGTACTCTCTCAAGAGTTAGGTTTGTTGGTAAATCTTGCCTTGAACTTGAATATTGTGGGTAGCATATGCATTCTCTAGTTCTAAGTTGTTGAGAGGTATGATATGATAGATAGGGCTGCTATGATCTTGCTCAACGTAAAGCTTGAATTTCGGAGTTTTATTTTTCAAAATGACAAATTGACAAGTTCCTCAATGATGAAATTCCCACCACAGCCATATGTAGTGTTTACATTTGAAAACCTTTACACATATGCTGCTTGTTTCACATTGAGCTTAGTCAAAATTGATGTGACCCTAGTAGAACTCTTTTCATGCTTTCTTGATCAAGATCATATACACACATCCACCGCCATGAGCTATCCTTCTAAATCAAGAAGATAGCATCCACCATATCCACCATATCCACCGTGAGCTATTCTTCTACACCGGAAGAAAGTCACTATCCATCCATCCATCCAAAGAAACACTCCATATATCCATTACAAAATTCCTCTCTCAAAGTATTCATTGCAAACTAGGACTATGGCTATGCAAAAAGAAAAGAAAAAAAAATGCTCAAAAAAGAGAGCAAGCAAAAGATAGCCATAGCCTAGAAACTCCAAAAGAGAGAAGGAAAATTCAAAAAGGAGTTATTTCTTCCCATCCACCATTCCTCCGTTCTCCCACACACTTGCACATCTTGATCAAGATTGTTTGAATTGATGTTTTTCTTGGATTCGGGCTTTTGACATAGCAATATTATGTGAACATGAGTGCCTCATATATCCCTACCTTGAGCTCCACATAAAGCCTTATTTAGAAATAGGTGATTATAGGCAACACTTTGCCTTGGTGAGGAATCATACACATATTGAGTGATCCGAGAGAATCATTTGAGGAACTTGGTTTTTATTTTCAAAATCTTTTGAAAACCTCCGGAATAACATAGCGGAATCTAGAGCAAGTGATTGGTGCCCTGCAATTGTTCTATCTCTCAACCGCCCAAGACAATGAGGTGTAAAAGCCCCATGGATCGAGGTAAATGGGTAAAGTTATGTGCCAACATATTTAATTCTAGGAAGAGTACTTTGTTATGCGCATAGTATTATTGAGGAGTAGGACATTGTAGCAACTCCTGATCAACAACTTAAGTTTATCTTTGCTTCGGGACAAGCAAAGGGTAAGCTTGGGGGAGTTTGTTGACGACTGTTAAGTACCATTTTTAACCTTCAACTATACTCAAATAAAGGAGAATTTGGCATTTCATACACGCATGCTTTAGCACAATAATATAGTTCCACTTGTACTTGGAGAACTTTGTGCATGCAGGAGGAAATGTGAAGGAAACACCTCAAAAGGCAAGAAAACACACTTTCGACCAATCAGAGAGTGCCACATGGACGTCACACGGATTGAAGGGCCCATTTTCAGCACTTAACCGACGTAACTCCCTGTAATACCGCGCAACCCGACGTCGGGGCCCACAGGACAGCCACCTGGAGAAAGCACAGGCCAGGAGGGGCCACCCCCAGGTCGGCCGACCCGGCCGGGCGCCCTCTCCGCCTGGGCTTCCACGTGTTGGCTCCTCCGCGACTCCTGATGACGGTTTGAGATGCCTTCCGTGGCGGTTACTCTCCCTTGCCGACCTATTGAGGCTATAAATAGGAGGGTGTGCCTTCACACTCAACACACACCACAAGAAGCATTTCTCTCTTGCTAGTAGTAGTTCTTGGAGTTTTAGTGGAGTTAGGCTGAGTCTAGAGCTCTCTAGTCCCAAGTCTTCACTTGGAATTGGTATGGCTCTTGTATCTTTTCCCTTTTGTAAGACTTTGCTCTTATCAATATATATATCTTTTCTATATAGTTGTGCTTGGGTCATGAGTTTCTTGTTTGATATTGTGATCCATATATGTGATAGTATAGTCTACTTGTGTGATAGTAGTTTATATTTATTATACTACTATTGTCATGCTAGTTATATACCGTCACTATAGTCTAGTTTATATGTTATAGTCTCTATGCTTAGTTTTAGCTGATAAAGTATAGCATGGGTTTGGTGATCATATTCGTACGGTAGCTCTGCCTCGTTAATAGTAATCGCGGAGGGGCAGAGTGCTCTTTGGTCATGCAAGTATGGTATTTGGGTGACTGATTTGCATCAATTATTCGTTAGTCTACTGGTTCGTTGAGGTAGGCGGCAGGTGGTGAAAGCCCTGTCCGTCCTTTGAAATCCTTCCCGCTAGGCTAGTGCGTAGGCTCTTGGCGGAAGTCGCCTGTGGATGCAGGGGTAAGTCCGTGCCTGAAGTGCTATACTATTGACTGCTGAACCTGAGTGTGGGTCTGTATGTATTCTACTTAGGCTATGCAACTGTATAGGAATGTACAGTAGGAGTAGCTTAGCCTAGTCTTTCCTCCACTAGACTTTATTTATTTAGTAGAAATCTTCTGTGTGTGACACACTACCCGGTTATTATCATGTACCCGCCTGTCTTGGTTAGATATCCTTGCTAATTGTTAACATGATCTTATATGTTAGTAACGCTTCTTGATCATACCCTTCCTTTCGGATAAACAAATACGATACCCTGAATACTTCCGGGTGAAATGCTACAGCGGTATTCTCCGTGCGCTTGCGGATTTTACCTACTTGACTCTGGGACATATTAGTGAACCGTTTCTGGCCCCGTGCCGGGAATGATTTATTAATATGGCTTAGCAAAAGTCAACATTCTAGCCGGTGATACGGTGGCCACCGAGTATAAAGACATGGGACGAGTAATTATGCGATGATGGGATGTCTCAAGGTTGCTCCATTCCTTAGTCATCCTCGATGGTCCTCGCCGGTGATACGGTGGCAATCGAGCATGATGACATTGAATGGGCATCCCATACGGCCTCTTTTCATCGACGTCACAGTCTAGCTCAATTGGATCGACTCGCCTTGTCTGTACTTCGTTGGTTCTAGCCGGTGATACGGTGGCCACCGAGTATAACGACATGGGACAAGTAATTATGCGATGATGGGATGTCTCATGGTTGTTCCATTCCTTGTCCATCCTCGATGGTCTTCGCTGGTGATACGATGGCAATCGAGCATGATGACATTGAATGATCTTCCCGTAAGACCTCTTCTCATCAACGTCATAGTGTGACCCGATTGGTTTGGCTCACCTTGTCTGTGCTTCGTTGGTTCTAGCCGGTAATATGGTGGCCACCGAGTATAACGACATGGGACGAGTAATTATGCGATGATGGGATGTCTCACGGTTGCTCCATTCCTTGTCCATCATCGACGGTCCTCGCCGGTGATACGATGGCAATCGAGCATGATGACATTAAATGGGCATCCCGTAAGGCCTCTTCTCATCGACGTCACAGTATGGCCGATTGGTTCGGCTCGCCTTGTCTATACTTCATTCATTCTAGCCCGTGATACGGTGGCCAGCGAGTATAACAACATGGGACGAGTAATTATGCGAGGATGTGATGTCTCACGGTTGCTCCATTCCTTGTCCATCCTCGACGGTCCTCGCCGGTGATACGGTGGCAATCGAGCATGATGACATTGAATCGGCATCCCGTGAGGCCTCTTTTCATCGATGTCATAGTATGGCCGGATTGGTTCTACTTGCCTTATCTATACTTCATTGGTTCTAGCCGGTGATACCGTGGCCACCGAGTATAACGACATGGGACAAATAATTATGCGATAATGGGATGTCTCACGGTTGCTCCATTCCTTGTGCATCCTCGGTGGTCCACGTCGGTGATTTTGTGGAAATCGAGCATGATGACATTGAATGGGCATCCCTTAAGGCCTCTTCTCATTGACATCACAGTATGGCCGATTGGTTCGACTCGCCTTGTCTGTACTTTGTTGGTTCTAGCCGGTGATACGGTGGCCACTGAGTATAACGACATGGGACGAGTAATTATGCGATGATGAGATGTCTCACGGTTGCTCCATTCCTTGTCCATCCTCGATGGTCCTCACCGGTGATGCGGTGGCAATAGAGCATGATGACATTGAATGGGCATCCCGTAAGGCCTCTTCTCATCGACGTCACATTATGGCTTGATTGGTTTGACTCGCCTTGTCTGGACTTTGTTGGTTCTAGCCGGTGATACGGTGGCCACCGAGTATAACGACATGGGATGAGTAATTATGCGATGATGGGATGTCTCACGGTTGCTCCATTCCTTGTCCATCCTTGACGGTCCTCGCTGGTGATACGGTGGCAATCGAGCATGATGACATTGAATGGTCTTCCCGTAAGATCTCTTCTCATCAACGTCATAGTGTGACCCGATTGGTTTGGCTCGCCTTGTCTGTACTTCGTTGGTTCTAGCCGGTGATACGGTGGCCACCGAGTATAAAGACATGGGACGAGTAATTATGCGACGATGGGATGTCTCACGGTTGCTCCATTCCTTGTCCATCCTCGATGGTCCTCGTCGGTGATACAGTGGCAATCGAGCATGATGACATTGAATGGGCATCCCGTGAGGCCTCTTTTCATCGATGTCACAGTATGGCCGGATTGGTTCTACTTGCCTTGTCTATACTTCATTGGTTCTAGCCGATGATACCATGGCCAACGAGTATAACGACATGGGACAAGTAATTATGCGATAATGGGATATCTCACGGTTGCTCCATTCTTTGTGCATCCTCGGTGGTCCACTCCGGTGATTTTGTGGAAATCGAGCATGATGACATTGAATGGGCATCCCGTAAGGCCTCTTCTCATCGACATCACAGTATGGCCGATTGGTTCGACTCGCCTTGTCTGTACTTTGTTGGTTCTAGCCGGTGATACGGTGGCCACTGAGTATAACGACATGGGACGAGTAATTATGCGATGATGAGATGTCTCACGGTTGCTCCATTCCTTGTCCATCCTCGATGGTCCTCACCGGTGATGCGGTGGCAATAGAGCATGATGACATTGAATGGGCATCCCGTAAGGCCTCTTCTCATCGATGTCACATTATGGCTTGATTGGTTTTACTCGCCTTGTCTGGACTTTGTTGGTTCTAGCCGGTGATACGGTGGCCACCGAGTATAACGACATGGGATGAGTAATTATGCGATGATGGGATGTCTCACGGTTGCTCCATTCCTTGTCCATCCTTGACGGTCCTCGCTGGTGATACGGTGGCAATCGAGCATGATGACATTGAATGGTCTTCCCGTAAGATCTCTTCTCATCAACGTCATAGTGTGACCCGATTGGTTTGGCTCGCCTTGTCTGTACTTCGTTGGTTCTAGCCGGTGATACGGTGGCCACCGAGTATAAAGACATGGGACGAGTAATTATGCGACGATGGGATGTCTCACGGTTGCTCCATTCCTTGTCCATCCTCGATGGTCCTCGTCGGTGATACAGTGGCAATCGAGCATGATGACATTGAATGGGCATCCCGTGAGGCCTCTTTTCATCGATGTCACAGTATGGCCGGATTGGTTCTACTTGCCTTGTCTATACTTCATTTGTTCTAGCCGATGATACCATGGCCAACGAGTATAACGACATGGGACAAGTAATTATGCGATAATGGGATGTCTCACGGTTGCTCCATTCTTTGTGCATCCTCGGTGGTCCACTCCGGTGATTTTGTGGAAATCGAGCATGATGACATTGAATGGGCATCCCTTAAGGCCTCTTCTCATTGACATCACAGTATGGCCGATTGGTTCGACTCGCCTTGTCTGTACTTTGTTGGTTCTAGCCGGTGATACGGTGGCCACTGAGTATAACGACATGGGACGAGTAATTATGCGATGATGAGATGTCTCACGGTTGCTCCATTCCTTCTCCATCCTCAATGGTCCTCACCGGTGATGCGGTGGCAATAGAGCATGATGACATTGAATGGGCATCCCGTAAGGCCTCTTCTCATCGACGTCACATTATGGCTTGATTGGTTTGACTCGCCTTGTCTGGACTTTGTTGGTTCTAGCCGGTGATACGGTGGCCACCGAGTATAACGACATGGGATGAGTAATTATGCGATGATGGGATGTCTCACGGTTGCTCCATTCCTTGTCCATCCTTGACGGTCCTCGCTGGTGATACGGTGGCAATCGAGCATGATGACATTGAATGGTCTTCCCGTAAGATCTCTTCTCATCAACGTCATAGTGTGACCCGATTGGTTTGGCTCGCCTTGTCTGTACTTCGTTGGTTCTAGCCGGTGATACGGTGGCCACCGAGTATAAAGACATGGGACGAGTAATTATGCGACGATGGGATGTCTCACGGTTGCTCCATTCCTTGTCCATCCTCGATGGTCCTCGTCGGTGATACAGTGGCAATCGAGCATGATGACATTGAATGGGCATCCCGTGAGGCCTCTTTTCATCGATGTCACAGTATGGCCGGATTGGTTCTACTTGCCTTGTCTATACTTCATTGGTTCTAGCCGATGATACCATGGCCAACGAGTATAACGACATGGGACAAGTAATTATGCGATAATGGGATGTCTCACGGTTGCTCCATTCTTTGTGCATCCTCGGTGGTCCACTCCGGTGATTTTGTGGAAATCGAGCATGATGACATTGAATGGGCATCCCGTAAGGCCTCTTCTCATCGACATCACAGTATGGCCGATTGGTTCGACTCGCCTTGTCTGTACTTTGTTGGTTCTAGCCGGTGATACGGTGGCCACTGAGTATAACGACATGGGACGAGTAATTATGCGATGATGAGATGTCTCACGGTTGCTCCATTCCTTGTCCATCCTCGATGGTCCTCACCGGTGATGCGGTGGCAATAGAGCATGATGACATTGAATGGGCATCCCGTAAGGCCTCTTCTCATCGATGTCACATTATGGCTTGATTGGTTTTACTCGCCTTGTCTGGACTTTGTTGGTTCTAGCCGGTGATACGGTGGCCACCGAGTATAACGACATGGGATGAGTAATTATGCGATGATGGGATGTCTCACGGTTGCTCCATTCCTTGTCCATCCTTGACGGTCCTCGCTGGTGATACGGTGGCAATCGAGCATGATGACATTGAATGGTCTTCCCGTAAGATCTCTTCTCATCAACGTCATAGTGTGACCCGATTGGTTTGGCTCGCCTTGTCTGTACTTCGTTGGTTCTAGCCGGTGATACGGTGGCCACCGAGTATAAAGACATGGGACGAGTAATTATGCGACGATGGGATGTCTCACGGTTGCTCCATTCCTTGTCCATCCTCGATGGTCCTCGTCGGTGATACAGTGGCAATCGAGCATGATGACATTGAATGGGCATCCCGTGAGGCCTCTTTTCATCGATGTCACAGTATGGCCGGATTGGTTCTACTTGCCTTGTCTATACTTCATTTGTTCTAGCCGATGATACCATGGCCAACGAGTATAACGACATGGGACAAGTAATTATGCGATAATGGGATGTCTCACGGTTGCTCCATTCTTTGTGCATCCTCGGTGGTCCACTCCGGTGATTTTGTGGAAATCGAGCATGATGACATTGAATGGGCATCCCGTAAGGCCTCTTCTCATCGACATCACAGTATGGCCGATTGGTTCGACTCGCCTTGTCTGTACTTTGTTGGTTCTAGCCTGTGATACGGTGGCCACTGAGTATAACGACATGGGACGAGTAATTATGCGATGATGAGATGTCTCACGGTTGCTCCATTCCTTCTCCATCCTCAATGGTCCTCACCGGTGATGCGGTGGCAATAGAGCATGATGACATTGAATGGGCATCCCGTAAGGCCTCTTCTCATCGACGTCACATTATGGCTTGATTGGTTTGACTCGCCTTGTCTGTACTTCGTTGGTTCTAGCCGGTGATACGGTGGCCTTTGAGTATAACGACATGGGATGAGTAATTATGTGATGATGGGATGTCTCACGGTTGCTCCATTTCTTGTCCATCCTTGACGGTCCTCGCTGGTGATACGGTGGCAATCGAGCATGATGACATTGAATGGTCTTCTCGTAAGACCTCTTCTCATCAACGTCATAGTGTGACCCGATTGGTTTGGCTCGCCTTGTCTGTACTTCGTTGGTTCTAGCCGGTGATACGGTGGCCACCGAGTATAAAGACATGCGACAAGTAATTATGCGATGATGGGATGTCTCACGGTTGCTCCATTCCTTGTCCATCCTCGTTGGTCCTCGCCGGTGATACGGTGGCAATCGAGCATGATGACATTGAATGGGCATCCCATACGGCCTCTTTTAATCAACGTCACAGTATAGCTCGATTGGATTGACTCGCCTTACCTGTACTTTGTTGGTTCTAGCCGGTGATACGGTGGCCACCGAGTATAATGACATGGGACGAGTAATGATGCGATGATGGGATGTCTCATGGTTGTTCCATTCCTTGTCCATCCTCGACGGTCCTCGCTGGTGATACGGTGGGAATCGAGCATGATGACATTGAATGATCTTCCCGTAAGACCTCTTCTCATCAACGTCATAGTGTGACCCAATTGGTTTGGCTCACCTTGTCTGTGCTTCGTTGGTTCTAGCCGGTGATATAGTGGCCACCAAGTATGACGACATGGGACGAGTAATTATGCGATGATGGGATGTCTCACGGTTGCTCCATTCCTTGTGCATCCTTGGTGGTCGACGCCGGTGATTTTGTGGAAATCGAGCATGATGACATTGAATGGGCATCCCGTAAGGCCTCTTCTCATCGACATCACAGTATGGCCGATTGGTTCGACTCGCCTTGTCTGTACTTTGTTGGTTCTAGCCGGTGATACGGTGGCCACTGAGTATAACGACATGGGACGAGTAATTATGCGATGATGAGATATCTCACGGTTGCTCCATTCCTTGTCCATCCTCGATGGTCCTCACCGGTGATGCGGTGGCAATAGAGCATGATGGCATTGAATGGGCATCCCGTAAGGCCTCTTCTCATCGACGTCACATTATGGCTTGATTGGTTTGACTCGCCTTGTCTGTACTTCGTTGGTTCTAGCCGGTGATACGGTGGCCACCGAGTATAAAGACATGGGACGAGTAATTATGCGATGATGGGATGTCTCAAGGTTGCTCCATTCCTCGTCCATCCTTGACGGTCCTCACTGGTGATACGGTGGCAATCGAGCATGATGACATTGAATGGTCTTCTCGTAAGACCTCTTCTCATCAACGTCATAGTGTGACCCGATTGGTTTGGCTCGCCTTGTCTGTACTTCGTTGGTTCTAGCCGGTGATACGGTGGCCACCGAGTATAAAGACATGGGACGAGTAATTATGCGATGATGGGATGTCTCACGGTTGCTCCATTCCTTGTCCATCGTCGTTGGTCCTCGCCGGTGATACGGTGGCAATCGAGCATGATGACATTGAATGGGCATCCCGTACGGCCTCTTTTAATCGACGTCACAGTATAGCTCGATTGGATTGACTCGCCTTACCTGCACTTTGTTGGTTCTAGCCGGTGATACGGTGGCCACCGAGTATAATGACATGGGACGAGTAATTATGCGATGATGGGATGTCTCACGGTTGTTCCATTCCTTGTCCATCCTCGACGGTCCTCGCTGGTGATACGGTGGGAATCGAGCATGATGACATTGAATGATCTTCCCGTAAGACCTCTTCTCATCAACGTCATAGTGTGACCCGATTGGTTTGGCTCGCCTTGTCTGTACTTCGTTGGTTCTAGCCGGTGATACGGTGGCCACCGAGTATAAAGACATGGGACGAGTAATTATGCGATGATGGGATGTCTCACGGTTGCTCCATTCCTTGTCCATCCTCGTTGGTCCTCGCCGGTGATACGGTGGCAATCGAGCATGATGACATTGAATGGGCATCCCGTACGGCCTCTTTTAATCGACGTCACAGTATAGCTCGATTGGATTGACTCGCCTTACCTGCACTTTGTTTGTTCTAGCCGGTGATACGGTGGCCACCGAGTATAATGACATGGGACGAGTAATTATGCGATGATGGGATGTCTCATGGTTGTTCCATTCCTTGTCCATCCTCGACGGTCCTCGCTGGTGATACGGTGGGAATCGAGCATGATGACATTGAATGATCTTCCCGTAAGACCTCTTCTCATCAACGTCATAGTGTGACCCAATTCGTTTGGCTCACCTTGTCTGTGCTTCGTTGGTTGTTGACTTTTGCTAAGCCATATTAATAAATCATTCCCGGCACGGGGCCAGAAACGGTTCACTAATATGTCCCAGAGTCAAGTAGGTAAAATCCGCAAGCGCACGGAGAATACCGCTGTAGCATTTCACCCGGAAGTATTCAGGGTATCGTATTTGTTTATCCCAAAGGAAGGGTATGATCAAGAAGCGTTACTAACATATAAGATCATGTTAACAATTAGCAAGGATATCTAACCAAGACAGGCGGGTATATGATAATAACCGGGTAGTGTGACACACACAGAAGATTCCTACTAAATAAATAAAGTCTAGTGGAGGAAAGACTAGGCTAAGCTACTCCTACTATACATTCCTATACAGTTGCATAGCCTAAGTAGAATACATACAGACCCACACTCAGGTTCAGCAGTCAATAATATAGCACTTCAGGCACGGACTTACCCCTGCATCCACAGGCGACTTCCGCCAAGAGCCTACGCACTAGCCTAGCGGGGAGGATTTCAAAGGACGGACAGGGCTGTCACCACCTGCCGCCTACCTCAACGAACCAGTAGACTAACGAATAATTGATGCAAATCAGTCACCCAAATACCATACTTGCATGACCAAAGAGCACTCTGCCCCTCCGTGATTACTATTAACGAGGCAGAGCTACCGTACGAATACGATCACCAAACCCATGCTATACTTTATCAGCTAAAACTAAGCATAGAGACTATAACATATAAACTAGACTATAGTGACGGTATATAACTAGCATGACAATAGTAGTATAATAAATATAAACTACTATCACACAAGTAGACTATACTATCACATATATGGATCACAATATCAAACAAGAAACTCATGACCCAAGCACAACTATATAGAAAAGATATATATATTGATAAGAGCAAAGTCTTACAAAAGGGAAAAGATACAAGAGCCATACCAATTCCAAGTGAAGACTTGGGACTAGAGAGCTCTAGACTCAGCCTAACTCCACTAAAACTCCAAGAACTACTACTAGCAAGAGAGAAATGCTTCTTGTGGTGTGTGTTGAGTGTGAAGGCACACCCTCCTATTTATAGCCTCAATAGGTCGGCAAGGGAGAGTAACCGCCACGGAAGGCATCTCAAACCGTCATCAGGAGTCGCGGAGGAGCCAACACGTGGAAGCCCAGGCGGAGAGGGCGCCCGGCCGGGTCGGCCGACCTGACCAGGTCGGCCGACCTGGGGGTGGCCCCTCCTGGCCTGTGCTTTCTCCAGGTGGCTGTCCTGTGGGCCCTAACGTCGGGTTGCGCGGTATTACAGGGAGTTACGTCGGTTAAGTGCTGAAAATGGGCCCTTCAATCCGTGTGACGTCCATGTGGCACTCTCTGATTGGTCGAAAGTGTGTTTTCTTGCCTTTTGAGGTGTTTCCTTCACATTTCCTCCTGCATGCACAAAGTTCTCCAAGTACAAGTGGAACTATATTATTGTGCTAAAGCATGCGTGTATGAAATGCCAAATTCTCCTTTATTTGAGTACAGTTGACGGTTAAAAATGGTACTTAACAGTCGTCAACATTGGTTCTAGCCGGTGATATGGTGGCCACCAAGTATGACGACATGGGACGAGTAATTATGCGATGATGGGATGTCTCACGGTTGCTCCATTCCTTGTGCATCCTCGGTGGTCCACGCCGGTGATTTTGTGGAAATCGAGCATGATGACATTGAATGGGCATCCCGTAAGGCCTCTTCTCATCGACATCACAGTATGGCCGATTGGTTCGACTCGCCTTGTCTGTAGTTTGTTGGTTCTAGCCGGTGATACGGTGGCCACTGAGTATAACGACATGGGACGAGTAATTATGCGATGATGAGATGTCTCACGGTTGCTCCATTCCTTGTCCATCCTCGATGGTACTCGCCGGTGATGCGGTGGCAATAGAGCATGATGACATTGAATGGGCATCCCGTAAGGCCTCTTCTCATCGACGTCACATTATGGCTTGATTGGTTTGACTCGCCTTGTCTGTACTTCGTTGGTTCTAGCCGGTGATACGGTGGCCACCGAGTATAAAGACATGGGACGAGTAATTATGCGATGATGGGATGTCTCAAGGTTGCTCCATTCCTTGTCCATCCTTGATGGTCCTCACCGGTGATACGGTGGCAATCGAGCATGATGACATTGAATGGGCATCCCGTACGGCCTCTTCTCATCGACGTCACAGTATGGCCGATTGGTTCGGCTCGCCTTGTCTATACTTCATTCATTCTAGCCGGTGATAAGGTGGCCACCAAGTATAACGACATGGGACGAGTAATTATGCGAGGATGTGATGTCTCACGGTTGCTCCATTCCTTGTCCATCTTCGACGGTCCTCGCCGGTGATACGGTGGCAATCGAGCATGATGACATTGAATGGGCATCCCGTGAGGCCTCTTTTCATCGATGTCACAGTATCACCGGATTGGTTCTACTTGCCTTGTCTATACTTCATTGGTTCTAGCCGGTGATACCGTGGCCACCGAGTATAACGACATGGGACAAGTAATTATACGATAATGGGATGTCTCACGTTTGCTCCATTCCTTGTCCATCCTCGATGGTCCACGCCGGTGATTTTGTGGAAATCGAGCATGTTGACATTGAATGGGCATCCCGTAAGGCCTCTTCTCATCGACATCACAGTATGGCCGATTGGTTCGTCTCGCCTTGTCTGTACTTTGTTGGTTCTAGCCGGTGATACGGTGGCCACTGAGTATAACGACATGGGACGAGTAATTATGCGATGATGAGATGTCTCACGGTTGCTCCA
Organism: Eleusine coracana subsp. coracana; assembly: GCA_032690845.1. Classification (NCBI taxonomy): domain Eukaryota; kingdom Viridiplantae; phylum Streptophyta; class Magnoliopsida; order Poales; family Poaceae; genus Eleusine; species Eleusine coracana. The sequence goes on along the minus strand of MU847448.1, from coordinate 48,689 downwards.
TTCCTTGTCCATCCTTGACGGTCCTCGCTGGTGATACGGTGGCAATCAAGCATGATGACATTGAATGGTCTTCCCGTAAGACCTCTTCTCATATACGTCATAGTGTGACCCGATTGGTTTGGCTCGCCTTGTCTGTACTTCGTTGGTTCTAGCCGGTGATACGGTGGCCACCGAATATAAACACATGGGACGAGTAATTATGCGATGATGGGATGTCTCACGGTTGCTCCATTCCTTGTCCATCCTCGATGGTCCTCGCCGGTGATACGGTGGCAATCGAGCATGATGACATTGAATGGGCATCCCGTGAGGCCTCTTTTCATCGATGTCACAGTATGGCCGGATTGGTTCTACTTGCCTTGTCTATACTTCATTGGTTCTAGCCGGTGATACCATGGCCACCGAGTATAACGACATGGGACAAGTAATTATGCGATAATGGGATGTCTCACGGTTGCTGCATTCCTTGTGCATCCTCGGTGGTCCACGCCGGTGATTTTGTGGAAATCGAGCATGATGACATTGAATGGGCATCCCGTAAGGCCTCTTCTCATCGACATCACATTATGGCCGATTGGTTCGACTCGCCTTGTCTGTACTTCGTTGGTTCTAGCCGGTGATACGGTGGCCACCGACTATAAAGACATGGGACGAGTAATTATGCGATGATGGGATGTCTCACGGTTGCTCCATTCCTTGTCCATCCTCGACGGTTCTCACCGGTGATACGGTGGCAATCGAGCATGATGACATTGAATGGGCATCCAGTACGGCCTCTTTTCATCGATGTCACAATATAGCTCGATTGCAACGACTCGCCTTATCTGTAGTTTGTTGGTTCTAGCCGGCGATACGGTGGCCACCGAGTATAACGACATGGGACGAGTAATTATGCGATGATGGGATGTCTCACGGTTGTTCCATTCCTTGTCGGTCCTCGATGGTCCTCTCTGGTGATACGGTGGCAATTGAGCATGATGACATTGAATGGTCTTCCCGTAAGACCTCTTCTCATCAACGTCATAGTGTGACCCGATTGGTTTGGCTCGCCTTGTCTGTACTTCGTTGGTTCTAGCCGGTAATACGGTGGCCACCGAGTATAAAGACATGGGACGAGTAATTATGCGATGATGGGATGTCTCACGGTTGCACCATTCCTTGTCCATCCTCGATGGTCCTCGCCGGTGATACGGTGGCAATTGAGCATGATGACATTGAATGGGCATCCCGTACGGCCTCTTTTCATCGACGTCGCAGTATAGCTCGATTGAATTGACTCGCCTTACCTGTACTTTGTTGGTTCTAGCCGGTGATACAGTGGCCACCGAGTATAACGACATGGGACGAGTAATTATGCGATGATGGGATGTCTCATGGTTGTTCCATTCCTTGTCCATCCTCGACGGTCCTCGCTGGTGATACAGTGGCAATCGAGCATGATGACATTGAATGATCTTCCCGTAAGACCTCTTCTCATCAACGTCATAGTGTGACCCAATTTGTTTGACTCACCTTGTCTGTGCTTCGTTGGTTCTAGCCGGTGATATGGTGGCCACCGAGTATGACGACATGGGACGAGTAATTATGCGATCATGGGATGTCTCACGGTTGCTCCATTCCTTGTGCATCCTCGGCGGTCCACGCCGGTGATTTTGTGGAAATCGAGCATGACGACATTGAATGGGCATCCCGTAAGGCCTCTTCTCATCAACATCACATTATGGCCGATTGGTTCGACTCGCCTTGTCTGTACTTTGTTGGTTCTAGCCGGTGATACGGTGGCCACTGAGTATAACGACATGGGACGAGTAATTATGCGATGATGAGATGTCTCACAGTTGCTCTATTCCTTGTCCATCCTCGATGGTCCTCGCCGGTGATGCGGTGGAAATAGAGCATGATGACATTGAATGGGCATCCCGTAAGGCCTCTTCTCATCGACGTCACAGTATAGCTCGATTGGATTGACTCGCCTTACCTGCACTTTGTTGGTTCTAGCCGGTGATACGGTGGCCACCGAGTATAACGACATGGGACGAGTAATTATGCGATGATGGGATGTCTCGTGGTTGTTCCATTCCTTGTCCATCCTCGACAGTCTTCGCTGGTGATACGATGGTAATCGAGCATGATGACATTGAATGATCTTCCCGTAAGACCTCTTCTCATCAACGTCATAGTGTGACCCAATTGGTTTGGCTCACCTTGTCTGTGCTTCGTTGGTTCTAGCTGGTAATATGGTGGCCACCGAGTATAACGATATGGGACGAGTAATTATGCGATGATGGGATGTCTCACGGTTGCTCCATTCCTTGTCCATCATCGACGGTCCTAGCTGGTGATACGGTGGCAATCGAGCATGATGACATTGAATGGTCTTCCCGTAAGACCTCTTCTCATCAACGTCATAGTGTGACCCGATTGGTTTGGCTCGCCTTGTCTGTACTTCGTTGGTTCTAGCCGGTAATACGGTGGCCACCGAGTATAAAGACATGGGACGAGTAATTATGCGATGATGGGATGTCTCACGGTTGCACCATTCCTTGTCCATCCTCGATGGTCCTCGCTGGTCATACGATGGCAATCGAGCTTGATGACATTGAATGGGCATCCCGTACGGCCTCTTTTCATCGACGTCACAGTATAGCTCGATTGGATTGACTCGCCTTACCTGTACTTTGTTGGTTCTAGCCGGTGATACGGTGGCCACCGAGTATAACGACATGGGACGAGTAATTATGCGATGATGGGATGTCTCATGGTTGTTCCATTCCTAGTCCATCCTCGACGGTCCTCGCTGGTGATACAGTGGCAATCGAGCATGATAACATTGAATGATCTTCCCGTAAGACCTCTTCTCATCAACGTCATAGTGTGACCCAATTGGTTTGGCTCACCTTGTCTGTGCTTCGTTGGTTCTAGCCGGTGATATGGTGGCCACCGAGTATAACGACATGGGACGAGTAATTATGCGAGGATGTGATGTCTCACGGTTGCTCCGTTCCATGTCCATCCTCGATGGTCCTCGCCGGTGATGCGGTGGCAATAGAGCATGATGACATTGAATGGGCATCCCGTAAGGCCTCTTCTCATCGACGTCACATTATGGCTTGATTGGTTTGACTCGCCTTGTCTGTGCTTCGTTGGTTCTAGCCGGTGATACGGTGGCCACCGAGTATAACGACATGGGACGAGTAATTATGCGATGATGGGATGTCTCGTGGTTGTTCCATTCCTTGTCCATCCTCGACAGTCTTCGCTGGTGATACGATGGTAATCGAGCATGATGACATTGAATGATCTTCCCGTAAGACCTCTTCTCATCAACGTCATAGTGTGACCCAATTGGTTTGGCTCACCTTGTCTGTGCTTCGTTGGTTCTAGCTGGTAATATGGTGGCCACCGAGTATAACGATATGGGACGAGTAATTATGCGATGATGGGATGTCTCACGGTTGCTCCATTCCTTGTCCATCATCGACGGTCCTAGCTGGTGATACGGTGGCAATCGAGCATGATGACATTGAATGGTCTTCCCGTAAGACCTCTTCTCATCAACGTCATAGTGTGACCCGATTGGTTTGGCTCGCCTTGTCTGTACTTCGTTGGTTCTAGCCGGTAATACGGTGGCCACCGAGTATAAAGACATGGGACGAGTAATTATGCGATGATGGGATGTCTCACGGTTGCACCATTCCTTGTCCATCCTCGATGGTCCTCGCTGGTCATACGATGGCAATCGAGCTTGATGACATTGAATGGGCATCCCGTACGGCCTCTTTTCATCGACGTCACAGTATAGCTCGATTGGATTGACTCGCCTTACCTGTACTTTGTTGGTTCTAGCCGGTGATACGGTGGCCACCGAGTATAACGACATGGGACGAGTAATTATGCGATGATGGGATGTCTCATGGTTGTTCCATTCCTAGTCCATCCTCGACGGTCCTCGCTGGTGATACAGTGGCAATCGAGCATGATAACATTGAATGATCTTCCCGTAAGACCTCTTCTCATCAACGTCATAGTGTGACCCAATTGGTTTGGCTCACCTTGTCTGTGCTTCGTTGGTTCTAGCCGGTGATATGGTGGCCACCGAGTATAACGACATGGGACGAGTAATTATGCGAGGATGTGATGTCTCACGGTTGCTCCGTTCCATGTCCATCCTCGATGGTCCTCGCCGGTGATGCGGTGGCAATAGAGCATGATGACATTGAATGGGCATCCCGTAAGGCCTCTTCTCATCGACGTCACATTATGGCTTGATTGGTTTGACTCGCCTTGTCTGTGCTTCGTTGGTTCTAGCCGGTGATACGGTGGCCACCGAGTATAACGACATGGGATGAGTAATTATGCGATGATGGGATGTCTCACGGTTGCTCCATTCCTTGTCCATCCTTGACGATCCTCGCTGGTGATACGGTGGCAATCGAGCATGATGACATTGAATGGTTTTCCCGTAAGACCTCTTCTCATCAACGTCATAGTGTGACCCGATTGGTTTGGCTTGCCTTGTCTGTACTTTGTTGGTTCTAGCCGGTAATACGGTGGCCACCGAGTATAAAGACATGGGACGAGTAATTATGCGATGATGGGATGTCTCACGGTTGCACCATTCCTTGTCCATCCTCGATGGTCCTCGCCGGTGATACGGTGGCAATTGAGCATGATGACATTGAATGGGCATCCCATACGGCCTCTTTTCATCGACGTCGCAGTATAGCTCGATTGAATTGACTCGCCTTACCTGTACTTTGTTGGTTCTAGCCGGTGATACGGTGGCCACCGAGTATAACGACATGGGACGAGTAATTATGCGATGATGGGATGTCTCATGGTTGTTCCATTCCTTGTCCATCCTCGACGATCCTCGCTGGTGATACAGTGGCAATCGAGCATGATGACATTGAATGATCTTCCCGTAAGACCTCTTCTCATCAACGTCATAGTGTGACCCAATTGGTTTGACTCACCTTGTCTGTGCTTCGTTGGTTCGAGCCGGTGATATGGTGGCCACCGAGTATGACGACATGGGACGAGTAATTATGCGATAATGGGATGTCTCACGGTTGCTCCATTCCTTGTGCATCCTCGGCGGTCCACGCCGGTGATTTTGTGGAAATCGAGCATGGCGACATTGAATGGGCATCCCGTAAGGCCTCTTCTCATCAACATCACATTATGGCCGATTGGTTCGACTCGCCTTGTCTGTACTTTGTTGGTTCTAGCCGGTGATACGGTGGCCACTGAGTATAACGACATGGGACGAGTAATTATGCGATGATGAGATGTCTCACGGTTGCTCTATTCCTTGTCCATCCTCGATGGTCCTCGCCGGTGATGCGGTGGAAATAGAGCATGATGACATTGAATGGGCATCCCGTAAGGCCTCTTCTCATCGACGTCACAGTATAGCTTGATTGGATTGACTCGCCTTACCTGCACTTTGTTGGTTCTAGCCGGTGATACGGTGGCCACCGAGTATAACGACATGGGACGAGTAATTATGCGATGATGGGATGTCTCGTGGTTGTTCCATTCCTTGTCCATCCTCGACAGTCTTCGCTGGTGATACGATGGTAATCGAGCATGATGACATTGAATGATCTTCCCGTAAGACCTCTTCTCATCAACGTCATAGTGTGACCCAATTGGTTTGGCTCACCTTATCTGTGCTTCGTTGGTTCTAGCCGGTAATATGGTGGCCACCGAGTATAACGATATGGGACGAGTAATTATGCGATGATGGGATGTCTCACGGTTGCTCCATTCCTTGTCCATATTCGACGGTCCTCGCTGGTGATACGGTGGCAATCGAGCATGATGACATTGAATGGTCTTCCCGTAAGACCTCTTCTCATCAACGTCATAGTGTGACCCGATTGGTTTGGCTCGCCTTGTCTGTACTTCGTTGGTTCTAGCCGGTAATACGGTGGCCACCGAGTATAAAGACATGGGACGAGTAATTATGCGATGATGGGATGTCTCACGGTTGCACCATTCCTTGTCCATCCTCGATGGTCCTCGCTGGTCATACGATGGCAATCGAGCTTGATGACATTGAATGGGCATCCCGTACGGCCTCTTTTCATCGACGTCACAGTATAGCTCGATTGGATTGACTCGCCTTACCTGTACTTTGTTGGTTCTAGCCGGTGATACGGTGGCCACCGAGTATAACGACATGGGATGAGTAATTATGCAATGATGGGATGTCTCATGGTTGTTCCATTCCTTGTCCATCCTCGACGGTCCTCGCTGGTGATACAGTGGCAATCGAGCATGATGACATTGAATGATCTTCCCGTAAGACCTCTGCTCATCAACGTCATAGTGTGACCCAATTGGTTTGGCTCACCTTGTCTGTGCTTCGTTGGTTCTAGCCGGTGATATGGTGGCCACCGAGTATAACGACATGGGACGAGTAATTATGCGAGGATGTGATGTCTCACGGTTGCTCCGTTCCATGTCCATCCTCGATGGTCCTCGCCGGTGATGCGGTGGCAATAGAGCATGATGACATTGAATGGGCATCCCGTAAGGCCTCTTCTCATCGACGTCACATTATGGCTTGATTGGTTTGACTCGCCTTGTCTGTGCTTCGTTGGTTCTAGCCGGTGATACGGTGGCCACCGAGTATAACGACATGGGATGAGTAATTATGCGATGATGGGATGTCTCACGGTTGCTCCATTCCTTGTCCATCCTTGACGGTCCTCGCTGGTGATACGGTGGCAATCGAGCATGATGACATTGAATGGTTTTCCCGTAAGACCTCTTCTCATCAACGTCATAGTGTGACCCGATTGGTTTGGCTCGCCTTGTCTGTACTTTGTTGGTTCTAGCCGGTAATACGGTGGCCACCGAGTATAAAGACATGGGACGAGTAATTATGCGATGATGGGATGTCTCACGGTTGCACCATTCCTTGTCCATCCTCGATGGTCCTCGCCGGTGATACGGTGGCAATTGAGCATGATGACATTGAATGGGCATCCCGTACGGCCTCTTTTCATCGACGTCGCAGTATAGCTCGATTGAATTGACTCGCCTTACCTGTACTTTGTTGGTTCTAGCCGGTGATACGGTGGCCACCGAGTATAACGACATGGGACGAGTAATTATGTGATGATGGGATGTCTCATGGTTGTTCCATTCCTTGTCCATCCTCGACGATCCTCGCTGGTGATACAGTGGCAATCGAGCATGATGACATTGAATGATCTTCCCGTAAGACCTCTTCTCATCAACGTCATAGTGTGACCCAATTGGTTTGACTCACCTTGTCTGTGCTTCGTTGGTTCTAGCCGGTGATATGGTGGCCACCGAGTATGACGACATGGGACGAGTAATTATGCGATAATGGGATGTCTCACGGTTGCTCCATTCCTTGTGCATCCTCGGCGGTCCACGCCGGTGATTTTGTGGAAATCGAGCATGGCGACATTGAATGGGCATCCCGTAAGGCCTCTTCTCATCAACATCACATTATGGCCGATTGGTTCGACTCGCCTTGTCTGTACTTTGTTGGTTCTAGCCGGTGATACGGTGGCCACTGAGTATAAAGACATGGGACGAGTAATTATGCGATGATGGGATGTCTCACGGTTGCACCATTCCTTGTCCATCCTCGATGGTCCTCGCTGGTCATACGATGGCAATCGAGCTTGATGACATTGAATGGGCATCCCGTACGGCCTCTTTTCATCGACGTCACAGTATAGCTCGATTGGATTGACTCGCCTTACCTGTACTTTGTTGGTTCTAGCCGGTGATACGGTGGCCACCGAGTATAACGACATGGGATGAGTAATTATGCAATGATGGGATGTCTCATGGTTGTTCCATTCCTTGTCCATCCTCGACGGTCCTCGCTGGTGATACAGTGGCAATCGAGCATGATGACATTGAATGATCTTCCCGTAAGACCTCTGCTCATCAACGTCATAGTGTGACCCAATTGGTTTGGCTCACCTTGTCTGTGCTTCGTTGGTTCTAGCCGGTGATATGGTGGCCACCGAGTATAACGACATGGGACGAGTAATTATGCGAGGATGTGATGTCTCACGGTTGCTCCGTTCCATGTCCATCCTCGATGGTCCTCGCCGGTGATGCGGTGGCAATAGAGCATGATGACATTGAATGGGCATCCCGTAAGGCCTCTTCTCATCGACGTCACATTATGGCTTGATTGGTTTGACTCGCCTTGTCTGTGCTTCGTTGGTTCTAGCCGGTGATACGGTGGCCACCGAGTATAACGACATGGGATGAGTAATTATGCGATGATGGGATGTCTCACGGTTGCTCCATTCCTTGTCCATCCTTGACGGTCCTCGCTGGTGATACGGTGGCAATCGAGCATGATGACATTGAATGGTTTTCCCGTAAGACCTCTTCTCATCAACGTCATAGTGTGACCCGATTGGTTTGGCTCGCCTTGTCTGTACTTTGTTGGTTCTAGCCGGTAATACGGTGGCCACCGAGTATAAAGACATGGGACGAGTAATTATGCGATGATGGGATGTCTCACGGTTGCACCATTCCTTGTCCATCCTCGATGGTCCTCGCCGGTGATACGGTGGCAATTGAGCATGATGACATTGAATGGGCATCCCGTACGGCCTCTTTTCATCGACGTCGCAGTATAGCTCGATTGAATTGACTCGCCTTACCTGTACTTTGTTGGTTCTAGCCGGTGATACGGTGGCCACCGAGTATAACGACATGGGACGAGTAATTATGTGATGATGGGATGTCTCATGGTTGTTCCATTCCTTGTCCATCCTCGACGATCCTCGCTGGTGATACAGTGGCAATCGAGCATGATGACATTGAATGATCTTCCCGTAAGACCTCTTCTCATCAACGTCATAGTGTGACCCAATTGGTTTGACTCACCTTGTCTGTGCTTCGTTGGTTCTAGCCGGTGATATGGTGGCCACCGAGTATGACGACATGGGACGAGTAATTATGCGATAATGGGATGTCTCACGGTTGCTCCATTCCTTGTGCATCCTCGGCGGTCCACGCCGGTGATTTTGTGGAAATCGAGCATGGCGACATTGAATGGGCATCCCGTAAGGCCTCTTCTCATCAACATCACATTATGGCCGATTGGTTCGACTCGCCTTGTCTGTACTTTGTTGGTTCTAGCCGGTGATACGGTGGCCACTGAGTATAACGACATGGGACGAGTAATTATGCGATGATGAGATGTCTCACGGTTGCTCTATTCCTTGTCCATCCTCGATGGTCCTCGCCGGTGATGCGGTGGAAATAGAGCATGATGACATTGAATGGGCATCCCGTAAGGCCTCTTCTCATCGACGTCACAGTATAGCTCGATTGGATTGACTCGCCTTACCTGCACTTTGTTGGTTCTAGCCGGTGATACGGTGGCCACCGAGTATAACGACATGGGACGAGTAATTATGCGATGATGGGATGTCTCATGGTTGTTCCATTCCTTGTCCATCCTCGACAGTCTTCGCTGGTGATACGATGGTAATCGAGCATGATGACATTGAATGATCTTCCCGTAAGACCTCTTCTCATCAACGTCATAGTGTGACCCAATTGGTTTGGCTCACCTTGTCTGTGCTTCGTTGGTTCTAGCCGGTAATATGGTGGCCACCGAGTATAACGATATGGGACGAGTAATTATGCGATGATGGGATGTCTCACGGTTGCTCCATTCCTTGTCCATCATCGACGGTCCTCGCTGGTGATACGGTGGCAATCGAGCATGATGACATTGAATGGTCTTCCCGTAAGACCTCTTCTCATCAACGTCATAGTGTGACCCGATTGGTTTGGCTCGCCTTGTCTGTACTTCGTTGGTTCTAGCCGGTAATACGGTGGCCACCGAGTATAAAGACATGGGACGAGTAATTATGCGATGATGGGATGTCTCACGGTTGCACCATTCCTTGTCCATCCTCGATGGTCCTCGCTGGTCATACGATGGCAATCGAGCTTGATGACATTGAATGGGCATCCCGTAAGGCCTCTTCTCATCGACGTCACAGTATAGCTCGATTGGATTGACTCGCCTTACCTGTACTTTGTTGGTTCTAGCCGGTGATACGGTGGCCACCGAGTATAACGACATGGGACGAGTAATTATGTGATGATGGGATGTCTCATGGTTGTTCCATTCCTTGTCCATCCTCGACGGTCCTCGCTGGTGATACAGTGGCAATCAAGCATGATGACATTGAATGATCTTCCCGTAAGACCTCTTCTCATCAACGTCATAGTGTGACCCAATTTGTTTGGCTCACCTTGTCTGTGCTTCGTTGGTTCTAGCCGGTAATATGGTGGCCACCGAGTATAACGATATGGGACGAGTAATTATGCGATGATGGGATGTCTCACGGTTGCTCCATTCCTTGTCCATCATCGACGGTCCTCGCTGGTGATACGGTGGCAATCGAGCATGATGACATTGAATGGTCTTCCCGTAAGACCTCTTCTCATCAACGTCATAGTGTGACCCGATTGGTTTGGCTCGCCTTGTCTGTACTTCGTTGGTTCTAGCCGGTAATACGGTGGCCACCGAGTATAAAGACATGGGACGAGTAATTATACGATGATGGGATGTCTCACGGTTGCACCATTCCTTGTCCATCCTCGATGGTCCTCGCTGGTCATACGATGGCAATCGAGCTTGATGACATTGAATGGGCATCCCGTACGGCCTCTTTTCATCGACGTCACAGTATAGCTCGATTGGATTGACTCGCCTTACCTGTACTTTGTTGGTTCTAGCCGGTGATACGGTGGCCACCGAGTATAACGACATGGGACGAGTAATTATGCGATGATGGGATGTCTCATGGTTGTTCCATTCCTTGTCCATCCTCGACGGTCCTCGCTGGTGATACAGTGGCAATCGAGCATGATGACATTGAATGATCTTCCCGTAAGACCTCTTCTCATCAACGTCATAGTGTGACCCAATTGGTTTGGCTCACCTTGTCTGTCCTTCGTTGGTTCTAGCCGGTGATATGGTGGCCACCGAGTATAACGACATGGGACGAGTAATTATGCAAGGATGTGATGTCTCACGGTTGCTCCGTTCCATGTCCATCCTCGATGGTCCTCGCCGGTGATGCGGTGGCAATAGAGCATGATGACATTGAATGGGCATCCCGTAAGGCCTCTTCTCATCGACGTCACATTATGGCTTGATTGGTTTGACTCGCCTTGTCTGTACTTCGTTGGTTCTAGCCGGTGATACGGTGGCCACCGAGTATAACGACATGGGATGAGTAATTATGCGATGATGGGATGTCTCACGGTTGCTCCATTCCTTGTCCATCCTTGACGGTCCTCGCTGGTGATACGGTGGCAATCGAGCATGATGACATTGAATGGTTTTCCCGTAAGACCTCTTCTCATCAACGTCATAGTGTGACCCGATTGGTTTGGCTCGCCTTGTCCGTACTTTGTTGGTTCTAGCCGGTAATACGGTGGCCATCGAGTATAAAGACATGGGACGAGTAATTATGCGATGCTGGGATGTCTCATGGTTGCACCATTCCTTGTCCATCCTCGATGGTCCTCGCCGGTGATACGGTGGCAATTGAGCATGATGACATTGAATGGGCATCCCGTACGGCCTCTTTTCATCGACGTCGCAGTATAGCTCGATTGAATTGACTCGCCTTACCTGTACTTTGTTGGTTCTAGCCGGTGATACGGTGGCCACCGAGTATAACGACATGGGACGAGTAATTATGCGATGATGGGATGTCTCATGGTTGTTCCATTCCTTGTCCATCCTCGATGATCCTCGCTGGTGATACAGTGGCAATCGAGCATGATGACATTGAATGATCTTCCCGTAAGACCTCTTCTCATCAACGTCATAGTGTGACCCAATTGGTTTGACTCACCTTGTCTGTGCTTCGTTGGTTCTAGCCGGTGATATGGTGGCCACCGAGTATGACGACATGGGACGAGTAATTATGCGATAATGGGATGTCTCACGGTTGCTCCATTCCTTGTGCATCCTCGGCGGTCCACGCCGGTGATTTTGTGGAAATCGAGCATGGCGACATTGAATGGGCATCCCGTAAGGCCTCTTCTCATCAACATCACATTATGGCCGATTGGTTCGACTCGCCTTGTCTGTACTTTGTTGGTTCTAGCCGGTGATACGGTGGCCACTGAGTATAACGACATGGGACGAGTAATTATGCGATGATGAGATGTCTCACGGTTGCTCTATTCCTTGTCCATCCTCGATGGTCCTCGCCGGTGATGCGGTGGAAATAGAGCATGATGACATTGAATGGGCATCCCGTAAGGCCTCTTCTCATCGACGTCACAGTATAGCTCGATTGGATTGACTCGCCTTACCTGCACTTTGTTGGTTCTAGCCGGTGATACGGTGGCCACCGAGTATAACGACATGGGACGAGTAATTATGCGATGATGGGATGTCTCATGGTTGTTCCATTCCTTGTCCATCCTCGACAGTCTTCGCTGGTGATACGATGGTAATCGAGCATGATGACATTGAATGATCTTCCCGTAAGACCTCTTCTCATCAACGTCATAGTGTGACCCAATTGGTTTGGCTCACCTTGTCTGTGCTTCGTTGGTTCTAGCCGGTAATATGGTGGCCACCGAGTATAACAATATGGGACGAGTAATTATGCGATGATGGGATGTCTCACGGTTGCTCCATTCCTTGTCCATCATCGACGGTCCTCGCTGGTGATACGGTGGCAATCGAGCATGATGACATTGAATGGTCTTCCCGTAAGACCTCTTCTCATCAACGTCATAGTGTGACCCGATTGGTTTGGCTCGCCGTGTCTGTACTTCGTTGGTTCTAGCCGGTAATACGGTGGCCACCGAGTATAAAGACATGGGACGAGTAATTATGCGATGATGGGATGTCTCACGGTTGCACCATTCCTTGTCCATCCTCGATGGTCCTCGCTGGTCATACGATGGCAATCGAGCTTGATGACATTGAATGGGCATCCCGTAAGGCCTCTTCTCATCGACGTCACAGTATAGCTCGATTGGATTGACTCGCCTTACCTGTACTTTGTTGGTTCTAGCCGGTGATACGGTGGCCACCGAGTATAACGACATGGGACGAGTAATTATGTGATGATGGGATGTCTCATGGTTGTTCCATTCCTTGTCCATCCTCGACGGTCTTCGCTGGTGATACAGTGGCAATCAAGCATGATGACATTGAATGATCTTCCCGTAAGACCTCTTCTCATCAACGTCATAGTGTGACCCAATTGGTTTGGCTCACCTTGCCTGTGCTTCGTTGGTTCTAGCCGGTAATATGGTGGCCACCGAGTATAACGATATGGGACGAGTAATTATGCGATGATGGGATGTCTCACGGTTGCTCCATTCCTTGTCCATCATCGACGGTCCTCGCTGGTGATACGGTGGCAATCGAGCATGATGACATTGAATGGTCTTCCCGTAAGACCTCTTCTCATCAACGTCATAGTGTGACCCGATTGGTTTGGCTCGCCTTGTCTGTACTTCGTTGGTTCTAGCCGGTAATACGGTGGCCACCGAGTATGACGACATGGGACGAGTAATTATGCGATAATGGGATGTCTCACGGTTGCTCCATTCCTTGTGCATCCTCGGCGGTCCACGCCGGTGATTTTGTGGAAATCGAGCATGGCGACATTGAATCGGCATCCCGTAAGGCCTCTTCTCATCAACATCACATTATGGCCGATTGGTTCGACTCGCCTTGTCTGTACTTTGTTGGTTCTAGCCGGTGATACGGTGGCCACTGAGTATAACGACATGGGACGAGTAATTATGCGATGATGAGATGTCTCACGGTTGCTCTATTCCTTGTCCATCCTCGATGGTCCTCGCCGGTGATGCGGTGGAAATAGAGCATGATGACATTGAATGGGCATCCCGTAAGGCCTCTTCTCATCGACGTCACAGTATAGCTCGATTGGATTGACTCGCCTTACCTGCACTTTGTTGGTTCTAGCCGGTGATACGGTGGCCACCGAGTATAACGACATGGGACGAGTAATTATGCGATGATGGGATGTCTCATGGTTGTTCCATTCCTTGTCCATCCTCGACAGTCTTCGCTGGTGATACGATGGTAATCGAGCATGATGACATTGAATGATCTTCCCGTAAGACCTCTTCTCATCAACGTCATAGTGTGACCCAATTGGTTTGGCTCACCTTGTCTGTGCTTCGTTGGTTCTAGCCGGTAATATGGTGGCCACCGAGTATAACGATATGGGACGAGTAATTATGCGATGATGGGATGTCTCACGGTTGCTCCATTCCTTGTCCATCATCGACGGTCCTCGCTGGTGATACGGTGGCAATCGAGCATGATGACATTGAATGGTCTTCCCGTACGACCTCTCCTCATCAACGTCATAGTGTGACCCGATTGGTTTGGCTCGCCGTGTCTGTACTTCGTTGGTTCTAGCCGGTAATACGGTGGCCACCGAGTATAAAGACATGGGACGAGTAATTATGCGATGATGGGATGTCTCACGGTTGCACCATTCCTTGTCCATCCTCGATGGTCCTCGCTGGTCATACGATGGCAATCGAGCTTGATGACATTGAATGGGCATCCCGTAAGGCCTCTTCTCATCGACGTCACAGTATAGCTCGATTGGATTGACTCGCCTTACCTGTACTTTGTTGGTTCTAGCCGGTGATACGGTGGCCACCGAGTATAACGACATGGGACGAGTAATTATGTGATGATGGGATGTCTCATGGTTGTTCCATTCCTTGTCCATCCTCGACGGTCTTCGCTGGTGATACAGTGGCAATCAAGCATGATGACATTGAATGATCTTCCCGTAAGACCTCTTCTCATCAACATCATAGTGTGACCCAATTGGTTTGGCTCACCTTGCCTGTGCTTCGTTGGTTCTAGCCGGTAATATGGTGGCCACCGAGTATAACGATATGGGACGAGTAATTATGCGATGATGGGATGTCTCACGGTTGCTCCATTCCTTGTCCATCATCGACGGTCCTCGCTGGTGATACGGTGGCAATCGAGCATGATGACATTGAATGGTCTTCCCGTAAGACCTCTTCTCATCAACGTCATAGTGTGACCCGATTGGTTTGGCTCGCCTTGTCTGTACTTCGTTGGTTCTAGCCGGTAATACGGTGGCCACCGAGTATAAAGACATGGGACGAGTAATTATGCGATGATGGGATGTCTCACGGTTGCACCATTCCTTGTCCATCCTCGATGGTCCTCGCTGGTCATACGATGGCAATCGAGCTTGATGACATTGAATGGGCATCCCGTACGGCCTCTTTTCATCGACGTCACAGTATAGCTCGATTGGATTGACTCGCCTTACCTGTACTTTGTTGGTTCTAGCCGGTGATACGGTGGCCACCGAGTATAACGACATGGGACGAGTAATTATGCGATGATGGGATGTCTCATGGTTCTTCCATTCCTTGTCCATCCTCGACGGTCCTCGCTGGTGATACAGTGGCAATCGAGCATGATGACATTGAATGATCTTCCCGTAAGACCTCTTCTCATCAACGTCATAGTGTGACCCAATTGGTTTGGCTCACCTTGTCTGTCCTTCGTTGGTTCTAGCCGGTGATATGGTGGCCACCGAGTATAACGACATGGGACGAGTAATTATGCAAGGATGTGATGTCTCACGGTTGCTCTGTTCCATGTCCATCCTCGATGGTCCTCGCCGGTGATGCGGTGGCAATAGAGCATGATGACATTGAATGGGCATCCCGTAAGGCCTCTTCTCATCGACGTCACATTATGGCTTGATTGGTTTGACTCGCCTTGTCTGTACTTCGTTGGTTCTAGCCGGTGATACGGTGGCCACCGAGTATAACGACATGGGATGAGTAATTATGCGATGATGGGATGTCTCACGGTTGCTCCATTCCTTGTCCATCCTTGACGGTCCTCGCTGGTGATACGGTGGCAATCGAGCATGATCACATTGAATGGTTTTCCCGTAAGACCTCTTCTCATCAACGTCATAGTGTGACCCGATTGGTTTGGCTCGCCTTGTCCGTACTTTGTTGGTTCTAGCCGGTAATACGGTGGCCACCGAGTATAAAGACATGGGACGAGTAATTATGCGATGCTGGGATGTCTCATGGTTGCACCATTCCTTGTCCATCCTCGATGGTCCTCGCCGGTGATACGGTGGCAATTGAGCATGATGACATTGAATGGGCATCCCGTACGGCCTCTTTTCATCGACGTCACAGTATAGCTCGATTGGATTGACTCGCCTTACCTGTACTTTGTTGGTTCTAGCCGGTGATACGGTGGCCACCGAGTATAACGACATGGGACGAGTAATTATGCGATAATGGGATGTCTCATGGTTGTTCTATTCCTTGTCCATCCTCGACGGTCCTCGCTGGTGATACAGTGGCAATCGAGCATGATGACATTGAATGATCTTCCCGTAAGACCTCTTCTCATCAACGTCATAGTGTGACCCAATTGGTTTGGCTCACCTTGTCTGTGCTTTGTTGGTTCTAGCCGGTGATATGGTGGCCACCGAGTATGACGACATGGGACGAGTAATTATGCGATGATGGGATGTCTCACGGTTGCTCCATTCCTTGTGCATCCGCGGTGGTCCACGCCGGTGATTTTGTGGAAATCGAGCATGACGACATTGAATGGGCATCCCGTAAGGCCTCTTCTCATCAACATCACATTATGGCCGATTGGTTCGACTCGCCTTGTCTGTACTTCGTTGGTTCTAGCCGGTAATACGGTGGCCACCGAGTATAAAGACATGGGACGAGTAATTATGCGATGATGAGATGTCTCACGGTTGCTCTATTCCTTGTCCATCCCCGATGGTCCTCGCTGGTGATACGGTGGCAATCGAGCATGATGACATTGAATGGGCATCCCGTACGGCCTCTTTTCATCGACGTCACAGTCTAGCTCGATTGGATTGACTCGCCTTACCTGCACTTTGTTGGTTCTAGCCGGTGATACGGTGGCCACCGAGTATAACGACATGGGATGAGTAATTATGCGATGATGGGATGTCTCATGGTTGTTCCATTCCTTGTCCATCCTCGACAGTCTTCGCTGGTGCTACGATGGCAATCGAGCATGATGACATTGAATGATCTTCCTGTAAGACCTCTTCTCATCAACATCATAGTGTGACCCAATTGGTTTGGCTCACCTTGTTTGTGCTTCGTTGGTTCTAGCCGGTAATATGGTGGCCACCGAGTATAACGATATGGGACGAGTAATTATGCGATGATGGGATGTCTCACGGTTGCTCCATTCCTTGTCCATCATCGACGGTCCTCGCTGGTGATACAGTGGCAATCGAGCATGATGACATTGAATGATCTTCCCGTAAGACCTCTTCTCATCAACGTCATAGTGTGACCCAATTGGTTTGGCTCACCTTGTCTGTGCTTCGTTGGTTCTAGCCGGTGATATGGTGGCCACCGAGTATGGCGACATGGGACGAGTAATTATGCGATGATGGGATGTCTCACGGTTGCTCCATTCCTTGTGCATCCTCGGTGGTCCACGCCAGTGATTTTGTGGAAATGGAGCATGACGACATTGAATGGGCATCCCGTAAGGCCTCTTCTCATCAACATCACATTATGGCCGATTGGTTCGACTCGCCTTACCTGTACTTTGTTGGTTCTAGCCGGTGATACGGTGGCCACCGAGTATAACGACATGGGACGAGTAATTATGCGATGATGGGATGTCTCATGGTTGTTCCATTCCTTGTCCATCCTCGACGGTCCTCGCTGGTGATACAGTGGCAATCGAGCATGATGACATTGAATGATCTTCCCGTAAGACCTCTTCTCATCAACGTCATAGTGTGACCCAATTGGTTTGGCTCACCTTGTCTGTGCTTCGTTGGTTCTAGCCAGTGATATGGTGGCCACCGAGTATAACGACATGGGACGAGTAATTATGCAAGGATGTGATGTCTCACGGTTGCTCCGTTCCATGTCCATCCTCAATGGTCCTCGCCGGTGATGCGGTGGCAATAGAGCATGATGACATTGAATGGGCATCCCGTAAGGCCTCTTCTCATCGACGTCACATTATGGCTTGATTGGTTTGACTCGCCTTGTCTGTACTTCGTTGGTTCTAGCCGGTGATACGGTGGCCACCGAGTATAACGACATGGGATGAGTAATTATGCGATGATGGGATGTCTCATGGTTGCTCCATTCCTTGTCCATCCCTGACGTTCCTCGCTGGTGATACGGTGGCAATCGAGCATGATGACATTGAATGGTTTTCCCGTAAGACCTCTTCTCATCAACGTCATAGTGTGACCCGATTGGTTTGGCTCGCCTTGTCCGTACTTTGTTGGTTCTAGCCGGTAATACGGTGGCCACCGAGTATAAAGACATGGGACGAGTAATTATGCGATGCTGGGATGTCTCATGGTTGCACCATTCCTTGTCCATCCTCGATGGTCCTCGCCGGTGATACGGTCGCAATTGAGCATGATGACATTGAATGGGCATCCCGTACGGCCTCTTTTCATCGACGTCACAGTATAGCTCGATTGGATTGACTCGCCTTACCTGTACTTTGTTTGTTCTAGCCGGTGATACGGTGGCCACCGAGTATAACGACATGGGACGAGTAATTATGCGATAATGGGATGTCTCATGGTTGTTCTATTCCATGTCCATCCTCGACGGTCCTCGCTGGTGATACAGTGGCAATCGAGCATGATGACATTGAATGATCTTCCCGTAAGACCTCTTCTCATCAACATCATAGTGTGACCCAATTGGTTTGGCTCACCTTGTCTGTGCTTTGTTGGTTCTAGCCGGTGATATGGTGGCCACCGAGTATGACGACATGGGACGAGTAATTATGCGATGATGGGATGTCTCACGGTTGCTCCATTCCTTGTGCATCCGCGGTGGTCCACGCCGGTGATTTTGTGGAAATCGAGCATGACGACATTGTATGGGCATCCCGTAAGGCCTCTTCTCATCAACATCACATTATGGCCGATTGGTTCGACTCGCCTTGTCTGTACTTTGTTGGTTCTAGCCGGTAATACGGTGGCCACCGAGTATAAAGACATGGGACGAGTAATTATGCGATGATGAGATGTCTCACGGTTGCTCTATTCCTTGTCCATCCTCGATGGTCCTCGCTGGTGATACGGTGGCAATCGAGCATGATGACATTGAATGGGCATCCCGTACGGCCTCTTTTCATCGACGTCACAGTCTAGCTCGATTGGATTGACTCGCCTTACCTGCACTTTGTTGGTTCTTGCCGGTGATACGGTGGCCACCGAGTATAACGACATGGGATGAGTAATTATGCGATGATGGGATGTCTCATGGTTGTTCCATTCCTTGTCCATCCTCGACAGTCTTCGCTGGTGCTAC
The DNA here is from genome assembly GCA_032690845.1 of Eleusine coracana subsp. coracana. Lineage (NCBI taxonomy): Eukaryota > Viridiplantae > Streptophyta > Magnoliopsida > Poales > Poaceae > Eleusine > Eleusine coracana. The sequence continues at coordinate 29,258 of MU847448.1, read as the reverse complement.
GATGGCAATCGAGCATGATGACATTGAATGATCTTCCCATAAGACCTCTTCTCATCAACGTCATAGTGTGACCCAATTGGTTTGGCTCACCTTGTTTGTGCTTCGTTGGTTCTAGCCGGTAATATGGTGGCCACCGAGTATAACGATATGGGACGAGTAATTATGCGATGATGGGATGTCTCACGGTTGCTCCATTCCTTGTCCATCATCGACGGTCCTCGCTGGTGATACAGTGGCAATCGAGCATGATGACATTGAATGATCTTCCCGTAAGACCTCTTCTCATCAACGTCATAGTGTGACCCAATTGGTTTGGCTCACCTTGTCTGTGCTTCGTTGGTTCTAGCCGGTGATATGGTGGCCACCGAGTATGGCGACATGGGACGAGTAATTATGCGATGATGGGATGTCTCACGGTTGCTCCATTCCTTGTGCATCCTCGGTGGTCCACGCCGGTGATTTTGTGGAAATCGAGCATGACGACATTGAATGGGCATCCCGTAAGGCCTCTTCTCATCAACATCACATTATGGCCGATTGGTTCGACTCGCCTTGTCTGTACTTTGTTGGTTCTAGCCGGTGATACGGTGGCCACTGAGTATAACGACATGGGATGAGTAATTATGCGATGATGAGATGTCTCACGGTTGCTCTATTCCTTGTCCATCCTCGATGGTCCTCGCCGGTGATGCGGTGGCAATAGAGCATGATGACATTGAATGGGCATCTGTAAGGCCTCTTCTCATCGACGTCACACTATGACTTGATTGGTTTGACTCGCCTTGGCTGTACTTCGTTGGTTCTAGCCGGTGATACGGTGGCCACCGAGTATAAAGACATGGGACAAGTAATTATGCGATGATGGGATGTCTCATGGTTGTTCCATTCCTTGTCCATCCTCGACGGTCCTCGCTGGTGATACAGTGGCAATCGAGCATGATGACATTGAATGATCTTCCCGTAAGACCTCTTCTCATCAACGTCATAGTGTGACCCAATTGGTTTGACTCACCTTGTCTGTGCTTCGTTGGTTCTAGCCGGTGATATGGTGGCCACCGAGTATGACGACATGGGACGAGTAATTATGCGATGATGGGATGTCTCATGGTTGCTCCATTCCTTGTGCATCCTCGGCTGTCCACGCCGGTGATTTTGTGGAAATCGAGCATGACGACATTGAATGGGCATCCCGTAAGGCCTCTTCTCATCAACATCACATTATGGCCGATTGGTTCGACTCGCCTTGTCTGTACTTTGTTGGTTCTAGCCGGTGATACGGTGGCCACTGAGTATAACGACATGGGACGAGTAATTATGCGATGATGAGATGTCTCACGGTTGCTCTATTCCTTGTCCATCCTCGATGGTCCTCGCCGGTGATGCGGTGCCAATAGAGCATGATGACATTGAATGGGCATCCCGTAAGGCCTCTTCTCATCGACGTCACATTATGGCTTGATTGGTTTGACTCGCCTTGGCTGTACTTCATTGGTTCTAGCCGGTGATACGGTGGCCACCGAGTATAAAGACATGGGACGAGTAATTATGCGATGATGGGATGTCTCAAGGTTGCTCTATTCCTTGTCCATCCTCGATGGTCCTCGCCGGTGATACGGTGGCAATCGAGCATGATGACATTGAATGGGCATCCCGTACGGCCTCTCTTCATCGACATCACAGTCTAGCTCGATTGGATTGACTCGTCTTACCTGCACTTTGTTGGTTCTAGCCGGTGATACGGTGGCCACTGTTGACGGCTGTTAAGTACCATTTTTAACCGTCAACTATACTGAAATAAAGGAGAATTTGGCATTTCATACACGCATGCTTTAGCACAATAATATAGTTCCACTTGTACTTGGAGAACTTTGTGCATGCAGGAGTAAATGTGAAGGAAACACCTCAAAAGGCAAGAAAACACACTTTCGACCAATCAGAGAGTGCCACATGGACGTCACACGGATTGAAGGGCCCATTTTCAGCACTTAACCGACGTAACTCCCTGTAATACCGCGCAAACCGACGTCAGGGCCCACAGGACAGCCACCTGGAGAAAGCACAGGCCAGGAGGGGCCACCCCCAGGTCGGCCGACCTGGTCAGGTCGGCCGACCCGGCCGGGCGCCCTCTCCGTCTGGGCTTCCACGTGTTGGCTCCTCCGCGACTCCTGATGACGGTTTGAGATGCCTTCCGTGGCGGTTACTCTCCCTTGCCGACCTATTGAGGCTATAAATAGGAGGGTGTGCCTTCACACTCAACACACACCACAAGAAGCATTTCTCTCTTGCTAGTAGTAGTTCTTGGAGTTTTAGTGGAGTTAGGCTGAGTCTAGAGCTCTCTAGTCCCAAGTCTTCACTTGGAATTGGTATGGCTCTTGTATCTTTTCCCTTTTGTAAGACTTTGCTCTTATCAATATATATATCTTTTCTATATAGTTGTGCTTGGGTCATGAGTTTCTTGTTTGATATTGTGATCCATATATGTGATAGTATAGTCTACTTGTGTGATAGTAGTTTATATTTATTATACTACTATTGTCATGCTAGTTATATACCGTCACTATAGTTTAGTTTATATGTTATAGTCTCTATGCTTAGTTTTAGCTGATAAAGTATAGCATGGGTTTGGTGATCGTATTCGTACGGTAGCTCTGCCTCGTTAATAGTAATCGCGGAGGGGCAGAGTGCTCTTTGGTCATGCAAGTATGGTATTTGGGTGACTGATTTGCATCAATTATTCGTTAGTCTACTGGTTCGTTGAGGTAGGCGGCAGGTGGTGACAGCCCTGTCCGTCCTTTGAAATCCTCCCCGCTAGGCTTGTGCGTAGGCTCTTGGTGGAAGTCGCCTGTGGATGCAGGGGTAAGTCCGTGCCTGAAGTGCTATATTATTGACTGCTGAACCTGAGTGTGGGTCTGTATGTATTCTACTTAGGCTATGCAACTGTATAGGAATGTATAGTAGGAGTAGCTTAGCCTAGTCTTTCCTCCACTAGACTTTATTTATTTAATAGGAATCTTCTGTGTGTGTCACACTACCCGGTTATTATCATGTACCCGCCTGTCTTGGTTAAGATATCCTTGCTAATTGTTAACATGATCTTATATGTTAGTAACGCTTCTTGATCATACCCTTCCTTTGGGATAAACAAATACGATACCCTGAATACTTCCGGGTGAAATGCTACAACGGTATTCTCCGTGCGCTTGCGGATTTTACCTACTTGACTCTGGGACATATTAGTGAACCGTTTCTGGCCCCGTGCCGGGAATGATTTATTAATATGGCTTAGCAAAAGTCAACAAGCATTTCTGGCGCCGTTGCCGGGGAAGACGTATGATTTAAGAAAAATTACTAATGTATATAGTAGTGTTGCAATTATTAAGGCTATCTCCTAGGCAGGCTAACCTTGCTTTGTTTTCTGCATTTTGTATGAAAACAGGGTAGTGTATGACTGGTTTTGACTTGCCGACAAACTTCACTGAAGATCCTGAGTCACTCCTGAGAAGGACACGAGCTAGGCTCACCCCTCCTCGTAAGGAGACTCGGCCAATCGAACCTGTCATTCCCGCACCATCAAGCTCTGAGCAAATGGCCGACAAGACCCTCCGCGAGTTCTCCGCTCCCTCCGCTGCCAACATTTGATGAGGACATCACTCCTATGGATACACACAACACTCCTCCAAATCTGGACTTGCAAGGTCCAATGACTAGAGCTCGTGCACGACAACTAAATTTAGAGGTGAGCTCGTTCCTACGTTCTTCGCTATATGTTACTTTTGAGAATGGTTTGCTACCTAATGATTATTTTATGATTAGAAACCATGGAGAGGATCAGAAGATGATGGGAGAAGGATTTGGAAACGTGGAGGACCAGCAAGGGCTTGGAAGCCAAAGTGGAGGCCCAATCAAAACCGACTTCGAGTCTGTTTCGGGGCCCAGGACCAGTCTGTACTAAAACGGTCGCCCAGGACGCATACGGACTCGGATTTGGACGTTCTACATATGCACGGAAAGATAAGGAGAAGACCTTTCCAATGCCGCCGTCCTCATGTCAAAATTCATCCGGAGTCATCAGGAATCGTCAAAACAAGAGAGAGTCCAGAATCTGTGTCGGTGCTGCGTCGCTTATTTTTTGTCTTTGGGCCTTGTATCTAGTTGAGCCCAATTCGGGGCGCGTCCAGAGGGTCTTGCACGACCCTAGGGTCTTTATATACAGCCGCCACCGCACTATTAGGGTTCGGGTTTTGCTTAGATCAATTCTGTTCATAAACAGTTTCGCCGTTCATCGGTTTGTGAGACCCCAACTTCGAGAGTTTAATCATACATCTGCAATTGTGTTGCATTCTTCGTTGTTCTTGCTTGTGTTCTTGATTCGCAGGCAGGGATTAGCCTTCTCGGCGAGGTCAATCGTCTTTTGGACGGTTGATAACCAGAGGAGACGTCGTGCTGCGATTGCGGGGTTTAGAACGTGCTGTTCTGAAGCCGGATCGATTTGTGTGTCGCCTCCGACCAAATCAACTTACCAAGAACCTTTCGGAAGATCGGGAACCCTTGTCCACATCAAGTGGTATCAGAGCTTCCGGTGCACCGTCAGGTTCATACTACCATTTAGTTTTGTTTTCGTGTTCTTCCTATCGTCCACTGAAAATACCAAAAAAAAAAATTTCCCCGCCCATAACCACGTGTTTAGCCTTTGCATATTTCAATTTCAGAGTCCGTAGTGTTGAGTTTGTGCCCTAGTTCTTGTTTAGTCGCTGGTTTAGTTTGTGTTTTTGTCGTCAGTAGTGTTTCCCTTGCAACCCTAGCCGCCATCCCCCTCACCATCCTCGGTTTTGTCGGCTTTGTGTGCTAGGGTTGATTGATCAACACGCCCACCCTAGTCCCACCCTAAACCTACCCTCACCACCTCGGACCAATTTTCATAAATCCCACTTTCCGCTGCATCCACCTCGCCACTCCCTACCCGACCCCAAGCCCGACTCGGATTTCACTGAAACCACCGGGTTCTTCAAAACCGATTCCGACACCCCTTCGGTAAAACAGCCATAACTTTTCGCTCGGTTGTCCGTTTTGGCTGAAATTTTTACAGGAGATTCTAGACGAAAAGTTGAGCATACCCACGTCAAAAAATTCAAAAAAAATCGGGAAGATAAAGAAAAAATTCATTCAAGTTGAAACCCGACGTTTTCTGAAACTTCAAGATTTTCTGTAGGCCACGTCCTAGCTCGGTTTGAGCTGAAATTTTTTGTGGTTTCTCCCTGTTTGCTAGTCAGTTGGAAAAAAATATCAAAAAAATAAAATCAAAAAAAAAAGAAATTTGGGATTCCTACTAGTGCTCCATCTAGCCCCCTGAAATTTCTGAGTTTGGCTGTTTTACACTAAGCCCCCTGTTATCGGCTGTGTCCCTTTGTCTCCTTGTTTCTTCTTTGCTATCACTACTGTTCTAGGACATAGTTAGACCAGCAACTAGGGACAAGTTACTTGGGCACTTATTCAGCTTTACTATCTGTTTTTGATTTGTGTGCCACTCATATATACATATTTGGCCTTCCTAGCTCTACATACTTCTTCTGGACAGCACATAGGTTATTTGGTAACCCTTGCAATCGTGGAACACTTCTCCCTGGTATCCTTCGCTTTGTTGTTTTCAGAACTTTGTAAGAGCTTTGCAAGAAGCTTACTTTTGCTATGTTGAGAGGCACCACTGCTTAGTAGTTTTGTAGGGATAACCTTCACTTTTTTGTTTCCTGTTTTGGTGTTTCTGATGTCAGGAAGTGACGGGGAGGGTGCTTCACCCTCCAAATTGGATGAGTGCGTGAGCCAAAATCAGTTACAGAAGGCTTTGCAGGCGGTTCAGAGTGATTTGGCAGAAACGATCACCAGGGCCGTCACCGACGCCGTCACCAAGCTTCACCTGGGAGAAAGCATTGAGCGGTTGGATAAGAGAGTCTCTAAGTTAACCAATCAGGTTGTCGAATTGGAGACCGCTCACAAGACCAACAACAACAACAACAACAACAACAACAACAACAACAACAATAACAACAACAACAACAACACCAACAACGACGTTGAAGGCGATCATGATGAAGCAACGGTGTATAAGGCTGATGGCACCGTCGATAGGTCAGCTACAAGGACCGCAAGGTTACGACGCCGTTTGCAATGTAACCCTCAAGGTATGGGTGGTTTCCACAACCACACCCGTCGCACACAAGGTAACTATGCTCCAGATGATCCGTATGCTAAAATTAAGTTTTCAATTCCTTCGTTTTCGGGTCAATACGATGGTGATGCTTACCTTGATTGGGAAATGACGGTAGAACAAAAATTTAATGCCCACCTTGTTCCTGAACAATATAGAGTTAGACAAGCCACTAGTGAGTTTAAGGACTTTGCTATTGTTTGGTGGAGTGGTCTAGCTGCTGAAACCGATTTGCCTACTACTTGGGAAGAACTTAAGGTCGAAATGCGTGATCGTTTTGTTCCTCCTTCTTTTTATAGAGAAATTCGTAATAAACCGCAGTGTTTAGATCAAGGAGATAAAACTGTTCAGGAGTATTTTAGTGAGCTTCAGAAGGGTTTGATTCGTTGTGCTGTGGTTGAAAAAGTAGAGGATCAGATTTGCCGCTTTTATTCTGGTTTGAGAAAAGAAATTCAGGACATCCTTGATTATAAAGAATTTTATACCCTCAACCAGTGTTTCCAGTATGCTATGCTTGCAGAGAAAGAATCACAGGGACTTTTCCAGGCTTTTGAGGAGTACAGCAAGTCCAGTAATTTCTACCCACCACGGCCGACGGGGACTTCGGGGCTGCCCAAGCCATCTTTCCAGCCGCCCCCACCAGCTAGTGTTGTTTCTGCAGCACCAAGATCAGCCCCTGCCCCTTCTACGCGCTCAGGTAAAAATTCTGTGCAGGTACCGGCTAGTAGTGCCTCCTCTGTTGCTTCGACGGGACGCACTACAGGGATTCAGTGCCACCGCTGCCATGGTCTTGGCCATGTGCAGAAAGATTGCCCAAGTAGGCGGGCATATGTGGCGACAGATGATGGCGGTTACATGAGCGCCTCCGATGTGGAGGATGAGGAGGAGGATGTCGCTGCCACCAGCGGTGACCTCGTCCTTGGAGGCGGAGATACCACGGGCTATATGAATATTATTGTGCAGCGTGTGCTTAGCACACAAGTCCAGCAGCCCGAGATGATGCAGCGACATAACTTGTTCCAGATTTTCTTCGTCATCAAGAACCGTCGGGCATGTGTCATCATTGATGGAGGAAGCTACAACAATTTGGTGAGTTCTGATGTGGTTAAGAAGCTTGTTTTGACCACACGCCCACATCCACATCCATACTACATTCAGTGGTTAAATGACTCTGGAAAAGCTAAGGTAACACAAACTTGCAGAGTTCCTTTTTCCATTGGTTCCTATGTGGATTCTGTTGATTGTGATGTTGTACCCATGCAAGCTTGTTCACTTTTATTGGGTAGACCTTGGGAATTTGATAATGATGCTGTACACCATGGTAAAAGTAATAAGTACACTTTTATGCATAAAGGAACTAAAATTACTTTGTTACCAATGACCCCTGCTGAAATTGTACAAGCTGATTTAGAACGAGCTGCTAGTTTGAAAAATAAACGCCCTGAAATTCAGCAACCTGTTAATTCTGCTTCTACACCAAGTAATGTTAATGATTCTTCATGTTCTAAGGGTGCTGCAATTAAATTACAAGGCCGTTCATGTCTTGCCACAAAATCTGAGCTTGCTGAAATTTCTACTGATGATATTTGCTATGCTTTGATATGCAAACAAGCCTTGTTTTTGCTTGGTGATATTGCTTCTAGTGCTTTGCCTCCTGCTGTCACTAACCTTTTGCAGGAGTATGAGGATGTTTTCCCAGCTGAGATACCCCCGGGATTGCCACCTTTGAGAGGGATTGAGCATCAAATTGATTTGATTCCTGGTGCTACTTTACCAAACCGTGCTGCTTATAGGACCAACCCTGAGGAGACTAAGGAGATACAACGACAAGTCCAAGACCTTTTGGATCGTGGGTATGTTCGTCAATCACTTAGTCCTTGTGCTGTTCCTGTACTTTTGGTTCCTAAGAAAGATGGTTCTTGGCGTATGTGTGTAGATTGTAGAGCCATTAATAACATTACTATTAGGTATCGTTATCCTATTCCTAGGCTAGACGACATGCTTGATGAGTTATGTGGTGCTATAATTTTCACTAAAATTGATTTGCGTAGTGGCTACCATCAAATTAGAATGAAACTTGGAGATGAATGGAAAACAGCTTTCAAAACCAAATTCGGGTTGTATGAGTGGTTAGTAATGCCTTTTGGGTTAACTAATGCACCCAGTACTTTCATGCGTTTGATGAATGAGGTTTTAAGACCTTTTATTGGCAAATTTGTGGTTGTTTACTTTGATGATATCTTGATTTATAGCAAATCCACGGATGATCATATGATTCATTTGCGTGCTGTTTTTGATGCTTTACGAGTTGCACGTTTATTTGGTAACCTTGAGAAGTGCACCTTTTGCACGGATCGAGTCTCTTTTCTTGGCTATGTTGTGACTCCACAGGGAATTGAGGTGGATGAGGCGAAGATTGAAGCCATAAAGAGCTGGCCTGTACCAAAAACTATCACACAGGTGAGGAGTTTTCTTGGTCTTGCAGGTTTCTACCGCCGCTTTGTCAAAGATTTCAGCACCATTGCTGCACCATTGCATAAGTTGACAAAGAAGGGCGTTGACTTCCATTTTGGTAAGGTACATCATGAGTCTTTTGATGCTTTGAAGGACAAACTTACACATGCACCATTGCTGCAATTACCCAATTTTGATAAGACTTTTGACCTTGAATGTGATGCTAGTGGTATAGGCATTGGTGGTGTTCTGATGCAAGATGGTAAACCTGTTGCATACTTTAGTGAGAAAATTACTGGGCCTGTTTTGAATTATTCGACGTATGATAAGGAACTATATGCACTTGTACGTTCTTTAGAAACGTGGCGTCATTATTTGTTGCCCAAAGAATTTGTTATTCATTCTGATCATGAATCACTTAAGTATATTCGTTCTCAAGGCAATTTGAACCGTAGACATGCTAAATGGGTTGAGTTTATTGAGTCTTTTCCTTATATTATTAAACATAAGAAAGGGAAGGATAATGTGATTGCTGATGCTTTATCGAGGCGATATACTTTGTTGTCTCAACTAGATTGTAGAATTTTTGGACTTGAGGCAATTAAAGAACAATATGTTGCTGATGTCGATTTTAAAGATGTATTGCTGCACTGTAAAGAAGGTCGTGCTTGGCACAAATTTGTGTTGAATGATGGATTCTTGTTTAGAGCTAACCGCCTATGCATTCCAGTTGGTTCCGTTCGTCTTTTGTTGTTGCAGGAGGCGCATGGAGGTGGATTGATGGGTCATTTTGGTGCTAAGAAGACAGAGGATATTTTGGCCACACACTTCTTTTGGCCAAGGATGAGGAAAGATGTTGAGCGTTTTGTTGCTCGCTGCACTACATGTCAAAAAGCTAAGTCTCGATTGAATCCACATGGTTTATACATGCCACTTCCTGTTCCTTCTATTCCTTGGGCGGATATTTCTATGGACTTTATTTTAGGACTGCCTAGGACTAAGAGGGGGAGCGATAGCATTTTTGTTGTCGTGGATCGTTTTTCCAAGATGGCACACTTTATATCATGTCATAAAACTGATGATGCTAGTTATATTGCTGATCTTTTTTTCAAAGAAATTGTACGTTTGCATGGTATGCCTTCTACTATTGTTTCAGATCGTGATGCAAAATTCTTGAGTCATTTTTGGCGCACGCTTTGGAATAAGTTGGGTACAAAGTTGTTATTTTCTACAACTTGTCATCCACAAACTGATGGACAAACTGAGGTTGTGAACCGCACTTTGGGTACTATGTTGCGAGCTGTTTTGAAGAAAAATTTGAAGCAATGGGAAGAATGCTTACCTCATGTTGAGTTTGCTTATAATCGGGCAACACATTCTACTACCAAGGTAAGTCCATTCAAGGTAGTGTATGGTTTTGATCCCCGTACTCCACTTGATATACTTCCTCTACCTATTAATGAGAGAGTTCATATTGATGCTAAGGAGCGTGCTGAATTTATTTTGCAAATACATGAGACCACTAGACTTAGCATTGAAAAGATGAATGAAAAGTATAAAATTGCTGGTAGTAAGGGAAGAAAGGAAGTAAAGCTTGATGTAGGAGATTTAGTGTGGTTACACTTAAGGAAGGATAGATTTCCAGAATTGAGAAAGTCTAAACTAATGCCTAGAGCTGATGGTCCATTTAAAATAATAGAGAAGATTAATGATAATGCATACAAACTTGACTTGCCTCCCGAGTTCGGGGTTAGTCCTATTTTTAACATTTCAGATTTGAAACCATACTTGGGAGAAGATGATGAGCTTGAGTCGAGGACGACTCCACTTCAAGAGGGGGAGGATGATGAGGACATCACTCCTATGGATACACACAACACTCCTCCAAATCTGGACTTGCAAGGTCCAATGACTAGAGCTCGTGCACGACAACTAAATTTAGAGGTGAGCTCGTTCCTACGTTCTTCGCTATATGTTACTTTTGAGAATGGTTTGCTACCTAATGATTATTTTATGATTAGAAACCATGGAGAGGACCAGGAGATGATGGGAGAAGGATTTGGAAACGTGGAGGGCCAGCAAGGGCTTGGAAGCCAAAGTGGAGGCCCAATCAAAACCGACTTCGAGTCTGTTTCGGGGCCCAGGACCAGTCTGTACTAAAACGGTCTCCCAGGACGCATACGGACTCGGATTTGGACGTTCTACATATGCACGGAAAGATAAGGAGAAGGCCTTTCCAATGCCGCCGGCCTCATGTCAAAATTCATCCGGAGTCATCGGGAATCGTCAAAATAAGAGAGAGTCCAGAATCTGTGTCGGTGTTGCGTCGCTTATTTTTTGTCTTTGGGCCTTGTATCTAGTTGAGCCCAATTCAGGGCGCGTCCAGAGGGTCTTGCACGACCCTAGGGTCTTTATATACAGCCGCCGCCGCACTATTAGGGTTCGGGTTTTACTTAGATCAATTCTGTTCATAAACAGTTTCGCCGTTCATCGGTTTGTGAGACCCCAACTTCGAGAGTTTAATCATACATCTGCAATTGTGTTGCATTCTTCGTTGTTCTTGCTTGTGTTCTTGATTCGCAGGCAGGGATTAGCCTTCTCGGCGAGGTCAATCGTCTTTTGGACGGTTGATAACCAGAGGAGACGTCGTGCTGTGATTGCGGGGTTTAGAACGTGCTGTTCTGAAGCCGGATCGATTTGTGTGTCGCCTCCGACCAAATCAACTTACCAAGAACCTTTCAGAAGATCGGGAACCCTTGTCCACATCAACATCCCTACGGGACCAACTGGCAATGTGGGAGATGCGAACTTCGAGATCAAGACCGGTCTCATCACCATGGTGCAGGCTAGCCCATTCTGTGGGAAAGCCAATGAGGACGCTAGTGCTCATCTCCAGCAATTCCTGGAGATTTGCAACACGTTCAAAATGAAGGACGTCACCCCCGACGCTGTTCGCCTTCGACTGTTCCCGTTCTCTCTCCTTGGGAGAGCGAGACAGTGGTTCTACGCAAACCCTGAAGCTGTGAACACTTGGGAGAAGTGTTCAGCTGCGTTCCTTGCAAAGTTCTTCCCGCTGGGCAAGACCAATGCCCTCCGCGGAAAGATCTCAAGCTTCCAGCAGGAGTCGAAGGAGTCGATTCCTGAGGCATGGGAGAGGCTCCAGGAGTACATCCTGGCATGTCCCCACCACGGGATGGATGATTGGCTGATCATCCAGAACTTCTACAACGGGCTTACTCCGTCGGCCCGCGACCACCTCGACGCTGCTGCTGGTGGAGCCTTCTTCTCGCTCACTGTGAGCAAGGCAAAAGATTTGATCGAGAAGATGGTGTCCAACCAAGGTTGGAATGAAGAGCGCCTCCAACCTCGCCAGCGAGGCATGCACTCCGTCAAGGAGGTTGACATGCTCGCCGCCAAGATTGACCTTCTCATGAAGAAGATGGACGAACAAGCCAATGGAGAAGTGAAAGCCCTAGACGCTCATATGACTTGCGAGGTCTGTGGCAACACGGGACACTCGGGCAATGACTGCCCTGAGACCCGTGAGGACGCAATGTTCATGGGCAACAACAACAACAATGGCTACCGTCCACAAGGAGGTCAAAGTTGGGGTCCACCACGTCCCAACTACCAAGGAGGTAACTCTGGCAACTTCTCTGGTTTTAATTCCGGTTATAATCAGCCCTCCTTGAAAGATCTTGTGCTTGGTCAAGCTAAGGTTAATGATAACATCAGTAAAAAGCTTGCCACCACTGATAGGACTCTTGAGAGCATCCACACTAAGATAGAGGGTGTTTCCTCTGCTCTCAAGAAAAAGCTGAGCTTTAATAAAATGATAGAAACCCAATTAGCTCAGTTAGCTGCTGCTGTTGCTACTGCTGAGTCGGGGAAAATCCCGGGGCAACCCGAGACCCCCTTAGAAAATGTTAATGCGGTTACCACGAGAGGAGGTAAGTCCACTCGGGATCCGCCATACCCTAACCATGCAGGAAAGGACACATCAGCTGAGAAGCCGGCAGAAGAAGAAGAACTGCCGCCCAGGAAAACGGCCCCACATGAGTTCTATGACACGAACCTCATGCCGTTTCCTGAAAGAAGAAGGAAGCCCACCGTGGACGAGCAGTTCACACGCTTCGTTGAGGTGATCCAGAAGCTGCACATCAACGTGCCCTTGCTGGATGCGATACAAGTACCCACGTACGCTCGCTACCTCAAGGATCTTATCAGCAACAAGCGCCCACTACCGACCACAGAAATTGTCAAGCTGACGGAAGAGTGTAGCGCTGCTATACTCAACCGGCTTCCTGAGAAGAAGAAAGATCCGGGGTGTCCCACGATCACCTGCTCGATCGGGACACAGAACTTCGACCATGCCTTATGTGATCTTGGGGCAAGTGTGAGCGTCATGCCGAAGGATGTCTTCGACAAGCTCAACTACACCACACTATCCCCCACGCCGATGCAGCTGCAGCTGGCCGATTCAACGGTCCGCTATCCGGCAGGGATCGCCGAAGATATTCCGGTGAAAATCCGGGATTGCTTCATCCCCGTCGACTTCGTAGTGCTTGACATGGACGCCGGGAAGAGCACGCCGCTCATCCTGGGACGCCCATTTCTCAGCACTGCGGATGCTCGCATCGATGTAGGAGCCGGAGAAATCCGCTTCCACATCAATGGCAAGGAGGAGAAGTTTGACTTTCGGCCACAGAAAGAACAGTGCAACATGATCCGTATCAAGTACGGGCCGAACCCAAGCAACATCAAGGAAGTGGAGGTCACTCCGCCAAAGAAGGACAGCCTCATCACATTCATGAAGAACTTCCTTGAGAAGGAAAAGGTTGCACAGCAACAACTGATGAAGGCAAGGGGGCAAAGGTCACACATTAGCAACAGCCTCCGAAGTCCACAAGGCAGCAACCTCCGAGGTCTGCAAAGAAACAGGCTGTGAAGCCTACAAAACCGCAGCCTCCGAAGCCCGAGAAGCCACCGGCCGCAACAAAGACCAAGAAGGTGTGGCGAGTGAAACAAGAAGCATCATCCGTGTCTTCATCTCCGGGACCGGACAACGCTTCATCGAGCTGAACGCCGGAGAAAAGTCCCGCTCGTCGGACTTTAAAAGGTGAGTCCTCGCCGGGAGGTTAAACCGGTAGTTATCCATATTTGCTCTTTTAATTGCATATTTGCTTTCCACCACATTTTGATTTTTTCCGACCACTGCATTTCTGCATTTTTGAATTTTTCCAGCCACCTTGAAATTTTTCAAAACTCATTTGCATTTCTGAAAATTTAGAAAATAGGTTTTTGGGCTTTCCATTTTGAAAAGATTTTTTGTCGAGCTTTTTGAGCAAAAAGGCAGCAGGGGACAAATCCCCTAGCCGTTGGGGAACACATAGGAAAAAGGGGGCTGCCAGGAGGCCCACCTGCCAGGTCGGTCGACCTGGTGAGGTTGGCCGACCCCCTGGCCCCACCTTTTCCTGTGCTCCTTTCTCCAAACGGCTATATGGCCGTTGCTCTGTCCCTTTCTAACGGCCATCTTGCTATAAAAACCGCCCAGGAAGAGGAGCTTCACCATTCCAAGCTCATCTTTGACTCCCCTCCTTTGCTCACTTGTTGCTCTCCCAAAATTTCGTGTTCTTCAACTTTACTACAGCCCCAAAAACCCAAAAAAATATTTCCCCTCTATTTTAGTGCATTTGCAAGTTGTTGTGAGAAGAAAACCAATTTCGGAGAAGCTCGGGTTTGTCGTTTTCACTAACGCTCACCCGAACACTTGTTTCGATCTTGTTTTTGTTCTTGTCTTGTGTTTGTTCTTGTGTGCAGCCATGTTCAAACGAATGAAGCAAGTCCCCGGAATCAAGCGGAGAAAAAGCACTCGTGCAAGCACGAGTCAAGCATCCTCCGTCGAGCTCACACCAAGTCCGGGGCATGGTGACCCCGAAGCTGAAATTCCGGAGGAAAGGCCGGCCTTGCTCATCACCGAGGAGCATCTCGACATCAAGGATGACCGCGAGGGCCAAGCCATCGCGCTCATGAGAGAACGGCCATTCGCCCACATCCAACGCTTCGATCCGGACTTCCTCGAGAAAATAGGTATGAGAGAAGAATTTGCCTCTATTTTTCGCACTATGGGTTGGCTAAATTTCGTAGAAGTAGATGAGCCGGGTTCTCGTTTGCTTACTATGCTGTTTTTATGCACCCTTAGAAAGTATGATGAAGGCATTTCTTTTCGCTTGTTTGGGCAAAAGCGCTTGGTCACATGGGGTGATCTTCATGCTATGCTAGGTCTAAATCCTAAATGTAGGCTAGACTTAGATAAAGCGCTAAAGGGGTTCCATAAAGAAAGTTTTTGGAAAAAGATTTCCGGAAACGAGTGGGGTCCCAAGCCTAGAACAAGTGCCATCCATAATCCTACACTTAGATTTATGCATGTGTGGTTGGCTATGACCTTGTTTCCTCGAGGTGACATTAGGGTTGTCCGGCAAGATGAATTGAAAATACTTTACGCCATGGTTAAGAAAATTAGGGTGTCACCCGCGGAATGCATGATTGATCAATGGTTAGACAATATAAAGTTGACAGGACCAATTGAGTGCACCTCTTTAGTTACTCGCATTGCGCAGAAGTGTGGTCTGCTTGAGAATGTTCATGTTGAATATTTGACGGTAGATAGAGAATTTCTAGGCGAGGACTATTTTGTGCAAGGACATACTTTGAAACATGGTCCAAATAATACCTTGATCTATCACTTTCCCGGGTATACAAATGAATTCCCGTTACCTAACCCGGGTCTTCGTTTGTATCACTATCGGGCACTAACCCTCCCACTTGAGCCAGTGGGAGAAGTTCGCAGGCATAGTGTTTCAGGGCGACCGACACGTTCCCGTAGGCATATGGAGCCTACACCGGAGTTTCACACTCCGACCGGAGATCCGGTATGGGAGCAGCCCCCGCCACAGGACGAGGCGGGTGCATCAACATGGCAGGCCGGAGCATGGGAATCTCAGTACGATTACCCCATGCAGACGTCATCAAGTTCAAGCGGACCGCCATCCTTTGCCACTCGGTCATTCTCATCCCGTGGGTTCCGTGAACTCAACTATGGGATGGCCGAGTTGACAAGGAGGGTGAACGACATTGATTTGCGCATCGAGAGCATGCAACAAACTCTCACGCAACATGTCACCGACACCCAGCAATGGCAGAATTTCAGCGACAACCAATTCCGCCAGCTGAACGCGATGATGGCTCAGAATCAGAACAATTGGAATGCCTTCTTCCGCTCCCAAGGCTACGACCCGAACCAGCATATATGAGCAAGAACAAGCTTGGGGGAGGACCCCCCTTCTCACGGTAACTTGTATCTTTCCCCTTCCCTTTATTTCTTGCATTTGCTAAATCTGAAAATCCATAAAAATTTGCAAAACATAAAAAGAACAAAAATATTTCCCTTTTTCATGCGCGGTATGAATGTGTATAATTTTCCTATGTTGAGATGATGAATAGTTGCTCTGTCCTTTATTCCTCTCTAATGCTAGTTTACAACTTAGTACTCTCTCAAGAGTTAGGTTTGTTGGTAAATCTTGCCTTGAACTTGAATCTTGTGGGTAGCATATGCATTCTCTAGTTCTAAGTTGTTGAGAGGTATGATATGATAGATAGGGCTGCTATGATCTTGCTCAACGTAAAGCTTGAATTTCGGAGTTTTATTTTTCAAAATGACAAATTGACAAGTTCCTCAATGATGAAATTCCCACCACAGCCATATGTAGTGTTTACATTTGAAAACCTTTACACATATGCTGCTTGTTTCACATTGAGCTTAGTCAAAATTGATGTGACCCTAGTAGAACTCTTTTCATGCTTTCTTGATCAAGATCATATACACACATCCACCGCCATGAGCTATCCTTCTAAATCAAGAAGATAGCATCCACCACATCCACCATATCCACCATGAGCTATTCTTCTACACCGGAAGAAAGTCACTATCCATCCATCCATCCAAAGAAACACTCCATATATCCATTACAAAATTCCTCTCTCAAAGTATTCATTGCAAACTAGGACTATGGCTATGCAAAAAGAAAAGAAAAAAAATGCTCAAAAAAGAGAGCAAGCAAAAGATAGCCATAGCCTAGAAACTCCAAAAGAGAGAAGGAAAATTCAAAAAGGAGTTATTTCTTCCCATCCACCATTCCTCCGTTCTCCCACACACTTGCACATCTTGATCAAGATTGTTTGAATTGATGTTTTTCTTTGATCCGGTCTTTTGACATAGCAATATTATGTGAACATGAGTGCCTCATATATCCCTACCTTGAGCTCCACATAAAGCCTTATTTAGAAATAGGTGATTATAGGCAACACTTTGCCTTGGTGAGGAATCATACACATATTGAGTGATCCGAGAGAATCATTTGAGGAACTTGGTTTTTATTTTCAAAATCTTTTGAAAACCTCCGGAATAACATAGCGGAATCTAGAGCAAGTGATTGGTGCCCTGCAATTGTTCTATCTCTCAACCGCCCAAGACAATGAGGTGTAAAAGCCCCATGGATCGAGGTAAATGGGTAAAGTTATGTGCCAACATATTTAATTCTAGGAAGAGTACTTTGTTATGCGCATAGTATTATTGAGGAGTAGGACATTGTAGCAACTCCTGATCAACAACTTAAGTTTATCTTTGCTTCGGGACGAGCAAAGGGTAAGCTTGGGGGAGTTTGTTGACGGCTGTTAAGTACCATTTTTAACCGTCAACTATACTCAAATAAAGGAGAATTTGGCATTTCATACACGCATGCTTTAGCACAATAATATAGTTCCACTTGTACTTGGAGAACTTTGTGCATGCAGGAGGAAATGTGAAGGAAACACCTCAAAAGGCAAGAAAACACACTTTCGACCAATCAGAGAGTGCCACATGGACGTCACACGGATTGAAGGGCCCATTTTCAGCACTTAACCGACGTAACTCCCTGTAATACCGCGCAAACCGACGTCAGGGCCCACAGGACAGCCACCTGGAGAAAGCACAGGCCAGGAGGGGCCAGCCCCTAGGTCGGCCGACCTGGTCAGGTCGGCCGACCCGGCCGGGCGCCCTCTCCGCCTGGGCTTCCACGTGTTGGCTCCTCCGCGACTCCTGATGACGGTTTGAGATGCCTTCCGTGGCGGTTACTCTCCCTTGCCGACCTATTGAGGCTATAAATAGGAGGGTGTGCCTTCACACTCAACACACACCACAAGAAGCATTTCTCTCTTGCTAGTAGTAGTTCTTGGAGTTTTAGTGGAGTTAGGCTGAGTCTAGAGCTCTCTAGTCCCAAGTCTTCACTTGGAATTGGTATGGCTCTTGTATCTTTTCCCTTTTGTAAGACTTTGCTCTTATCAATATATATATCTTTTCTATATAGTTGTGCTTGGGTCATGAGTTTCTTGTTTGATATTGTGATCCATATATGTGATAGTATAGTCTACTTGTGTGATAGTAGTTTATATTTATTATACTACTATTGTCATGCTAGTTATATACCGTCACTATAGTCTAGTTTATATGTTATAGTCTCTATGCTTAGTTTTAGCTGATAAAGTATAGCATGGGTTTGGTGATCGTATTCGTACGGTAGCTCTGCCTCGTTAATAGTAATCATGGAGGGGCAGAGTGCTCTTTGGTCATGCAAGTATGGTATTTGGGTGACTGATTTGCATCAATTATTCGTTAGTCTACTGGTTCGTTGAGGTAGGCGGCAGGTGGTGACAGCCCTGTCCGTCCTTTGAAATCCTCCCCGCTAGGCTAGTGCGTAGGCTCTTGGCGGAAGTCGCCTGTGGATGCAGGGGTAAGTCCGTGCCTGAAGTGCTATATTATTGACTGCTGAACCTGAGTGTGGGTCTGTATGTATTCTACTTAGGCTATGCAACTGTATAGGAATGTATAGTAGGAGTAGCTTAGCCTAGTCTTTCCTCCACTAGACTTTATTTATTTAGTAGGAATCTTCTGTGTGTGTCACACTACCCGGTTATTATCATGTACCCGCCTGTCTTGGTTAAGATATCCTTGCTAATTGTTAACATGATCTTATATGTTAGTAACGCTTCTTGATCATACCCTTCCTTTGGGATAAACAAATACGATACCCTGAATACTTCCGGGTGAAATGCTACAGCGGTATTCTCCGTGCGCTTGCGGATTTTACCTACTTGACTCTGGGACATATTAGTGAACCGTTTCTGGCCCCGTGCCTGGAATGATTTATTAATATGGCTTAGCAAAAGTCAACTGTCCACACTGGTGATACGGTGGAAATCGAGCATGAAGACATTGAATGGGCATCCCGTAAGGCCTCTTTTCATCGACGTCACAGTATAGCTCGATTGGATTGACTCGCCTTACCTGTACTTTGTTGGTTCTAGCCGGTGATACGGTGGCCACCGAGTATAACGACATGGGACGAGTAATTATGCGATGATGGGATGTCTCATGGTTGCTCCATTCCATCTCCATCATCGACAGTCCTCGCCGGTGATACGGTGGCAATCGAGCATTATGACATTGATTGGGCATCCCATGAGGCCTCTTTTCATCGATGTCACAAAATGGCCTGATTGGTTCTACTTGCCTTGTCTGTACTTCATTGGTTCTAGCCGGTGTTACGGTGGCCACCGAGTATAACGACATGGGACGAGTAATTATGCGATGATGGGATGTCTCACGGTTGCTCCATTCCTTGTGCATCCTCGATGGTCCATGCCGGTGATACGGTGGAAATCAAGCATGATGACATTGAATGGGCATCACGTAAGGCCTCTTCTCATCGACGTCACAGTATGGCCGATTGGTTCGACTCGCCTTGTCTGTACTTCATTGGTTCTAGACGGTGATACGGTGGCCACCGAGTATAACGACATGGGACGAGTAATTATGCGATGATGGGATGTCTCACGGTTGCTCCAATCCTTGTCCATCATCGACAGTCCTCGCCGGTGATACGGTGGCAATCGAGCATGTTGACATTAAATGGGCATCCTGTGAGGCCTCTTTTCATCGATGTCATAGTATGGCCTGATTGGTTCTACTTGCATTGTCTGTACTTCATTTGTTCTAGCCGGTGATACGGTGGCGACCGAGTATAACGACATGGGACGAGTAATTATGCGATGATGGGGTGTCTCATGGTTGCTCCATTCCTTGTGCATCCTCGGTGGTCCACGCCGGTGATACGGTGGAAATCGAGCATGATGACATTGAAAGAGCATCCCGTAAGGCCTCTTCTCATCGACGTCACAGTATAGCCGATTGGTTCGACTCGCCTTGTCTGTACTTCGTTGGTTCTAGCTGGTGATACGGTGGCCACTGAGTATAATGACATGGGACGAGTAATTATGCGATGATGAGATGTCTCACGGTTGCTCCATTCCTTGTCCATCCTCGACGGTCCTCGCCGGTGATACGGTGGCAATAGAGTATGATGACATTGAATGGGCATCCCGTAAGGCCTCTTCTTATCGACGTCACATTATGGCTTGATAGGTTCGACTCGCCTTGTCTGTACTTCGTTGGTTCTAGCCAGTGATACGGTGGCCACCGAGTAAAACGACATGGGACGAGTAATTATGCGATGATGGGATGTCCCACTGTTTCTCCATTCCTTGTCCATCCTCGACGGTCCTCGCTGGGGATACGATGGCAATCGAGCATGATGACATTGAATGGGCATCCCGTGAGGCCTCTTCTCATCGATGTCATAGTATGGCCGATTGGTTCAACACGCCTTGTCTGTACTTCATTGGTTCTAGACGGTGATATGGTGGCCACAGAGTATAACGACATGGGACGAGTAATTATGCGATGACGGGATGTCCCATGGTTGCTCCAATCCTTGTCCATCCTCGACGGTTCACGCCGGTGATATGGTGGAAATCCAGCATGATGACATTGAATGGGCATCCCGTACGGCCTCTTCTCATCGACGTCACAGTATGGCCGATTGGTTCGGCTGGCCTTGTCTGTACTCCATTCGTTCTAGCCGGTGATACGGTGGCCACCGAGTATAACGACATAGACGAGTAATTATGCGAGGATGTGATGTCTCACGGTTTGTCCATTCCTTGTCCATCCTCGATGGTCCTCGCCTGTGATACGGTGGCAATCGAGCATGATAACATTGAATGGGCATCCCGTAAGGCCTTTTCTCATCGACGTCACAGTATGGCCGATTGGTTCGACTCGCCTTGTCTGTACTTCGTTGGTTCTAGCCGGTGATACGGTGGCCACTGAGTATAATGACATGGGACGAGTAATTATGCGATGATGAGATGTCTCACGGTTGCTCCATTCCTTGTCCATCCTCGACGGTCCTCGCCGGTGATACGGTGGAAATAGAGCATGATGACATTGAATGGGCATCCCGTAAGGCCTCTTCTCATCGACGTCACATTATGGCTTGATAGGTTCGACTCGCCTTGTCTGTACTTCGTTGGTTCTAGCCAGTGATATGGTGGCCACCGAGTAAAACGACATGGGACGAGTAATTTTGCGATGATGGGATGTCTCACAGTTGCTCCATTCCTTGTCCATCCTCGACGGTCCTCGCTGTGGATACGGTGGCAATCGAGCATGATGACATTGAATGGGCATCCCGTGAGGCCTCTTCTCACCGATGTCATAGTATGGCCGATTGGTTCAACACGCCTTGTCTGTACTTCATTGGTTCTAGACGGTGATACGGTGGCCATAGAGTATAACGACATGGGACGAGTAATTATGCAATGATGGGATGTCCCACGGTTGCTCCAATCCTTGTCCATCCTCGACGGTTCACGCCGGTGATACGGTGGAAATCGAGCATGATGACATTGAATGCGCATCCCGTACGGCCTCTTCTCATCGACGTCACAGTATGGCCGATTGGTTCGGCTAGCCTTGTCTGTACTCCATTCGTTCTAGCTGGTGATACGGTGGCCACCGAGTATAACGACATGGGACGAGTAATTATGCGAGGATGTGATGTCTCACGGTTGCTCCATTCCTTGTCCATCCTCGATGGTCCTCGCCGGTGATACGGTGGCAATCGAGCATGATGACATTGAATGGGCATCCCGTGAGGCCTCTTTTCATCGATGTCACAGTATGGCCAGATTGGTTCTACTTGCCTTGTCTGTACTTCATTGGTTCTAACCGATGATACCGTGGCCACCAAGTATAACGACATGGGACGAGTAATTATGCGAAGATGGGATGTCTCACGGTTGCTCCATTCCTTGTGCATCCTTGGTGGTCCACGCCGGTGATACGGTGGAAATCAAGCATGATGACATTGAATGAGCATCCCGTAAGGCCTCTTCTCATCGACGTCACAGTATAGCCAATTGGTTCGACTCGCCTTGTCTATACTTCGTTGGTTCTAGCCGGTGATATAGTGGCCATTGTGTAAAACGACATGGGACGAGTAATTATGCGATGATGGGATGTCCCACGGTTTCTCCATTCCTTGTCCATCCTCGACGGTTCACGCTGGTGATACCGTGGCAATCGAGCATGATGACATTGAATGGGCATCCCGTGAAGGCCTTTTCTCATCGATGTCAAAGTATTGGTTCTACTTGCATTGTCCGTACTTCATTTGTTCTAGCCGGTGATACGGTGGCCACGGAGTATAACGACATGGGACGAGTAGTTATGCGATGATGGGATGTCTCATGGTTGTTCCATTCCTTGTCCATCCTCGACGGTCCTCGCTGGTGATACGGTGGCAATCGAGCATGATGACATTGAATGGTCTTCCCATTAGACCTCTTCTCATCAACGTCATAGTGTGACCCGATTGGTTTGGCTCACCTTGTCTGTACTCCATTCGTTCTAGCCGGTGATACGGTGGCCACCGAGTATAACGACATGGGACGAGTAATTATGCAATGATGGGATGTCTCACTGTTGTTCCATTCCTTGTCCATCCTCGACGGTCCTCGCTGGTGATACGGTGGCAATCGAGCATGATGACATTGAATGGTTTTCCCATAAGACCTCTTCTCATCAACGTCATAGTGTGACCTGATTGGTTTGGCTCACCTTGTCTATACTTCGTTGGTTCTAGCCGGTGATATGGTGGCCACCGAGTATAATGACATGGGACGAGTAATTATGCGGTGACGGGATGTCTCACGGTTGCTTCATTCCTTGTGCATTCTCGACTGTCCATGCCGATGATACGGTGGAAATCGAGCATGATGAAATTGAATGGGCATCCCGTACGGCCTCTTCTCATCGATGTCACAGTATGGCCGATTGGTTCGACTCGCCTTGTCTGTACTTCGTTAGTTCTAGCCGGTGATACGGTGGCCACGGAGTATAACGACATGGGACGAGTAGTTATGCGACGATGGGATGTCTCATGGTTGTTCCATTCCTTGTCCATCCTCGACGGTCCTCGCTGGTGATACGGTGGCAATCGAGCATGATGACATTGAATGGTCTTCCCGTAAGACCTCTTTTCATCAACGTCATAGTGTGACCCGATTGGTTTGGCTCACCTTGTCTGTACTTCGTTGGTTCTAGCCGGTGATATGGTTGGCCACTGAGTATAACGACATGGGATGAGTAATTATGCGATGATGGGATGTGTCACGGTAGCTTCATTCCTTGTCCATCATCGGCGGTCCTCGCCGGTGATACGTTGGCAATCGAGCAAGATGACATTGAATGGGCATCCCGTAAGGCCTCTTCTCATCGACATCATAGTATGGACGATTGGTTCGGCTCGCCTTGTCTGTACTCCATTCGTTCTAGCCGGTGATACGGTGGCCACCGAGTATAACGACATGGGACGAGTAATTATGCGATGATGGGATGTCTCACGGTTGTTCCATTCCTTGTCCATCCTCGACGGTCCTCGCTGGTGATACGGTGGCAATCGAGCATGATGACATTGAATGGTCTTCCCGTAAGACCTCTTCTCATCAACGTCATAGTGTGACCCGATTGGTTTGGCTCACCTTGTCTATACTCCGTTGGTTCTAGCCGGTGATATGGTGGCCACCGAGTATAATGACATGGGACGAGTAATTATGCGATGACGGGATGTCTCACGGTTGATTCATTCCTTGTGCATTCTCGACTGTCCATGCCGATGATACGGTGGAAATCGAGCATGATGAAATTGAATGGGCATCCCGTACGGCCTCTTCTCATCGACGTCACAGTATGGCCGATTGGTTCGACTCGCCTTGTCTGTACTTCGTTGGTTCTAGCCGGTGATACGGTGGCCACGGAGTATAACGACATGGGACGAGTAGTTATGCGATGATGGGATGTCTCATGGTTGTTCCATTCCTTGTCCATCCTCGACGGTCCTCGCTGGTGATACGGTGGCAATCGAGCATGATGACATTGAATGGTCTTCCCATTAGACCTCTTCTCATCAACGTCATAGTGTGACCCGATTGGTTTGGCTCACCTTGTCTGTACTCCATTCGTTCTAGCCGGTGATACGGTGGCCACCGAGTATAACGACATGGGACGAGTAATTATGCAATGATGGGATGTCTCACTGTTGTTCCATTCCTTGTCCATCCTCGACGGTCCTCGCTGGTGATACGGTGGCAATCGAGCATGATGACATTGAATGGTTTTCCCATAAGACCTCTTCTCATCAACGTCATAGTGTGACCTGATTGGTTTGGCTCACCTTGTCTATACTTCGTTGGTTCTAGCCGGTGATATGGTGGCCACCGAGTATAATGACATGGGACGAGTAATTATGCGGTGACGGGATGTCTCACGGTTGCTTCATTCCTTGTGCATTCTCGACTGTCCATGCCGATGATACGGTGGAAATCGAGCATGATGAAATTGAATGGGCATCCCGTACGGCCTCTTCTCATCGATGTCACAGTATGGCCGATTGGTTCGACTCGCCTTGTCTGTACTTCGTTAGTTCTAGCCGGTGATACGGTGGCCACGGAGTATAACGACATGGGACGAGTAGTTATGCGACGATGGGATGTCTCATGGTTGTTCCATTCCTTGTCCATCCTCGACGGTCCTCGCTGGTGATACGGTGGCAATCGAGCATGATGACATTGAATGGTCTTCCCGTAAGACCTCTTCTCATCAACGTCATAGTGTGACCCGATTGGTTTGGCTCACCTTGTCTGTACTTCGTTGGTTCTAGCCGGTGATATGGTTGGCCACTGAGTATAACGACATGGGATGAGTAATTATGCGATGATGGGATGTGTCACGGTAGCTTCATTCCTTGTCCATCATCGGCGGTCCTCACCGGTGATACGTTGGCAATCGAGCAAGATGACATTGAATGGGCATCCCGTAAGGCCTCTTCTCATCGACATCATAGTATGGACGATTGGTTCGGCTCGCCTTGTCTGTACTCCATTCGTTCTAGCCGGTGATACGGTGGCCACCGAGTATAACGACATGGGACGAGTAATTATGCGATGATGGGATGTCTCACGGTTGTTCCATTCCTTGTCCATCCTCGACGGTCCTCGCTGGTGATACGGTGGCAATCGAGCATGATGACATTGAATGGTCTTCCCGTAAGACCTCTTCTCATCAACGTCATAGTGTGACCCGATTGGTTTGGCTCACCTTGTCTATACTTCGTTGGTTCTAGCCGGTGATATGGTGGCCACCGAGTATAATGACATGGGACGAGTAATTATGCGATGACGGGATGTCTCACGGTTGATTCATTCCTTGTGCATTCTCGACTGTCCATGCCGATGATACGGTGGAAATCGAGCATGATGAAATTGAATGGGCATCCCGTACGGCCTCTTCTCATCGACGTCACAGTATGGCCGATTGGTTCGACTCGCCTTGTCTGTACTTCGTTGGTTCTAGCCGGTGATACGGTGGCCACGGAGTATAACGACATGGGACGAGTAGTTATGCGATGATGGGATGTCTCATGGTTGTTCCATTCCTTGTCCATCCTCGACGGTCCTCGCTGGTGATACGGTGGCAATCGAGCATGATGACATTGAATGGTCTTCCCATTAGACCTCTTCTCATCAACGTCATAGTGTGACCCGATTGGTTTGGCTCACCTTGTCTGTACTTCGTTGGTTCTAGCCGGTGATATGGTTGGCCACTGAGTATAACGACATGGGATGAGTAATTATGCGATGATGGGATGTGTCACGGTTGCTTCATTCCTTGTCCATCATCGGCGGTCCTCGCCGGTGATACGGTGGCAATCGAGCAAGATGACATTGAATGGGCATCCCGTAAGGCCTCTTCTCATCGACATCATAGTATGGATGATTGGTTCGGCTCGCCTTGTCTGTACTCCATTCGTTCTAGCCGGTGATACGGTGGCCACCGAGTATAACGACATGGGACGAGTAATTATGCGATGATGGGATGTCTCACGGTTGTTCCATTCCTTGTCCATCCTCGACGGTCCTCGCTGGTGATACGGTGGCAATCGAGCATGATGACATTGAATGGTCTTCCCGTAAGACCTCTTCTCATCAACGTCATAGTGTGACCCGATTGGTTTGGCTCACCTTGTCTATACTTCGTTGGTTCTAGCCGGTGATATGGTGGCCACCGAGTATAATGACATGGGACGAGTAATTATGCGATAACGGGATGTCTCACGGTTGATTCATTCCTTGTGCATTCTCGACTGTCCATGCCGATGATACGGTGGAAATCGAGCATGATGAAATTGAATGGGCATCCCGTACGGCCTCTTCTCATCGACGTCACAGTATGGCCGATTGGTTCGACTCGCCTTGTCTGTACTTCGTTGGTTCTAGCCGGTGATACGGTGGCCACGGAGTATAACGACATGGGACGAGTAGTTATGCGATGATGGGATGTCTCATGGTTGTTCCATTCCTTGTCCATCCTCAACGGTCCTCGCTGGTGATACAGGTGGCAATCGAGCATGATGACATTGAATGGTCTTCCCATTAGACCTCTTCTCATCAACGTCATAGTGTGACCCGATTGGTTTGGCTCACCTTGTCTGTACTCCATTCGTTCTAGCCGGTGATACGGTGGCCACCGAGTATAACGACATGGGACGAGTAATTATGCAATGATGGGATGTCTCACTGTTGTTCCATTCCTTGTCCATCCTCGACGGTCCTCGCTGGTGATACGGTGGCAATCGAGCATGATGACATTGAATGGTTTTCCCATAAGACCTCTTCTCATCAACGTCATAGTGTGACCTGATTGGTTTGGCTCACCTTGTCTATACTTCGTTGGTTCTAGCCGGTGATATGGTGGCCACCGAGTATAATGACATGGGACGAGTAATTATGCGGTGACGGGATGTCTCACGGTTGCTTCATTCCTTGTCCATCATCGGCGGTCCTCGCCGGTGATACGGTGGCAATCGAGCAAGATGACATTGAATGGGCATCCCGTAAGGCCTCTTCTCATCGACATCATAGTATGGATGATTGGTTCGGCTCGCCTTGTCTGTACTCCATTCGTTCTAGCCGGTGATACGGTGGCCACCGAGTATAACGACATGGGACGAGTAATTATGCGATGATGGGATGTCTCACGGTTGTTCCATTCCTTGTCCATCCTCGACGGTCCTCGCTGGTGATACGGTGGCAATCGAGCATGATGACATTGAATGGTCTTCCCGTAAGACCTCTTCTCATCAACGTCATAGTGTGACCCGATTGGTTTGGCTCACCTTGTCTATACTTCGTTGGTTCTAGCCGGTGATATGGTGGCCACCGAGTATAATGACATGGGACGAGTAATTATGCGATGACGGGATGTCTCACGGTTGATTCATTCCTTGTGCATTCTCGACTGTCCATGCCGATGATACGGTGGAAATCGAGCATGATGAAATTGAATGGGCATCCCGTACGGCCTCTTCTCATCGACGTCACAGTATGGCCGATTGGTTCGACTCGCCTTGTCTGTACTTCGTTGGTTCTAGCCGGTGATACGGTGGCCACGGAGTATAACGACATGGGACGAGTAGTTATGCGATGATGGGATGTCTCATGGTTGTTCCATTCCTTGTCCATCCTCGACGGTCCTCGCTGGTGATACGG
The DNA here is from genome assembly GCA_032690845.1 of Eleusine coracana subsp. coracana. Taxonomy (NCBI): domain Eukaryota; kingdom Viridiplantae; phylum Streptophyta; class Magnoliopsida; order Poales; family Poaceae; genus Eleusine; species Eleusine coracana. The sequence continues at coordinate 1,555 of MU847448.1, read as the reverse complement.
TGGCAATCGAGCATGATGACATTGAATGGTCTTCCCATTAGACCTCTTCTCATCAACGTCATAGTGTGACCCGATTGGTTTGGCTCACCTTGTCTATACTTCGTTGGTTCTAGCCGGTGATATGGTTGGCCACTGAGTATAACGACATGGGACGAGTAGTTATGCGACGATGGGATGTCTCATGGTTGTTCCATTCCTTGTCCATCCTCGACGGTCCTCGCTGGTGATACGGTGGCAATCGAGCATGATGACATTGAATGGTCTTCCCGTAAGACCTCTTCTCATCAACGTCATAGTGTGACCCGATTGGTTTGGCTCACCTTGTCTGTACTTCGTTGGTTCTAGCCGGTGATATGGTTGGCCACTGAGTATAACGACATGGGATGAGTAATTATGCGATGATGGGATGTGTCACGGTAGCTTCATTCCTTGTCCATCATCGGCGGTCCTCGCCGGTGATACGGTGGCAATCGAGCAAGATGACATTGAATGGGCATCCCGTAAGGCCTCTTCTCATCGACATCATAGTATGGACGATTGGTTCGGCTCGCCTTGTCTGTACTCCATTCGTTCTAGCCGGTGATACGGTGGCCACCGAGTATAACGACATGGGACGAGTAATTATGCGATGATGGGATGTCTCACGGTTGTTCCATTCCTTGTCCATCCTCGACGGTCCTCGCTGGTGATACGGTGGCAATCGAGCATGATGACATTGAATGGTCTTCCCGTAAGACCTCTTCTCATCAACGTCATAGTGTGACCCGATTGGTTTGGCTCACCTTGTCTATACTTCGTTGGTTCTAGCCGGTGATATGGTGGCCACCGAGTATAATGACATGGGACGAGTAATTATGCGATACGGGATGTCTCACGGTTGATTCATTCCTTGTGCATTCTCGACTGTCCATGCCGATGATACGGTGGAAATCGAGCATGATGAAATTGAATGGGCATCCCGTACGGCCTCTTCTCATCGACGTCACAGTATGGCCGATTGGTTCGACTCGCCTTGTCTGTACTTCGTTGGTTCTAGCCGGTGATACGGTGGCCACGGAGTATAACGACATGGGACGAGTAGTTATGCGATGATGGGATGTCTCATGGTTGTTCCATTCCTTGTCCATCCTCCACGGTCCTCGCTGGTGATACGGTGGCAATCGAGCATGATGACATTGAATGGTCTTCCCATTAGACCTCTTCTCATCAACGTCATAGTGTGACCCGATTGGTTTGGCTCACCTTGTCTGTACTCCATTCGTTCTAGCCGGTGATACGGTGGCCACCGAGTATAACGACATGGGACGAGTAATTATGCAATGATGGGATGTCTCACTGTTGTTCCATTCCTTGTCCATCCTCGACGGTCCTCGCTGGTGATACGGTGGCAATCGAGCATGATGACATTGAATGGTTTTCCCATAAGACCTCTTCTCATCAACGTCATAGTGTGACCTGATTGGTTTGGCTCACCTTGTCTATACTTCGTTGGTTCTAGCCGGTGATATGGTGGCCACCGAGTATAATGACATGGGACGAGTAATTATGCGGTGGG